>OY723393.1:21196078-21272483 GCA_963210295.1 Ophion ellenae | reverse complement strand
TTTGAAATTGGGTATTTTACGCGGCCTTTCGGCAGTACATGCAAAATACAGAATTTCAGGTAGATATTGATACAAGGATGAATTGTGGACACGCGGGTGGACATTCGGACATATTATATTAGGTGTACGTAGTAAAAGGAAATCCATTATTTTTGCCTCCAATTTTATGCAAAAGTAATGGATTTCTTTTTACTACACCTAATATTTGTCGTACGGGATCTTCTCACTTTAAACGCTAAAAAAGGCTATTTTCATGAATTTATTTTGATAGGTTTATATTATAGATATTGACATAAACGTTGTTACACTCAATAAATACACTTTCGGAAACATCAACAAATTTTTTTAATGCATTTATGTGAGCCAAACAAACTTTAAACACATTTTACTCGCAACAACGATTTTCGACGGCTCGTTGATAAAATCTTCGAAACTACTGAACCGATCCTTATCAAATTTTAACCACATAGTATTTACAACTATCGTTATAGCGCATATCAAGGATTTTCTTAAATTTTGATATTTACTTTTTTTGCCAAAACGGGGAAGAAAACACGTTTTTTTTGTATTTTCTAAAAATGGCCGCCATTTTTTTATTTTTGCATATATAAAAAATCGTATGATATTCGCTATAGCCATGAACATACTGAATTTAAAACCGTTTGATTTTTTTGTTTCGGATGATCCATCTCCGAGATTTCATCAATAGCGCAGACCTACAAATTTTTTAGGACATTTTTTTAACTACCATTTTCGTCTATAAATAGTGGCTTAGATAAATAATTTGAAAAGAAAATGTATATCAAAAGTGTATTTATTAAGTGTAACAACTTTTATATCATTACCTATAATATAAACGTTTAAAAAAATCATGAAAATTGAGGTTTTTTATCGTCTAAAATGAGAAGACCTCTTGAGATTAAATTTTTTTTTTCTGGTGGGAGTATTGGGTTCACGAGGTCGGGATTTTACCCACAATTAATACACAGTTTTAAACATATTTTGAAAAAAAAAATATGACCTTTTTCGTGCAAGTGCGCATTTTTCAACGCATCTCCCACTTTCAACGAATGTTTGTTTTTCTTAAAAAAAAAAAAACAAATTTGGGCCCATGAAATAAGGATCATTGACTACAGAAAACGTTTCCACAAAAAAATGCATATTTACCCAAATACAACGATTGGAAAAACGTCTGGAGTCCGAACGACCCCAGGTGCAGTCAGATTTTCGTGGCGGAAGTGTGCGGTCGAAGGGTTAAATATGAGATGAAAAAGATCCTAATACATCCCTATAGGAATTTTATGAAGACGTCGCACGTGGGCAGTCCATATTGTAATCCAAGTGCATCAAGCGCTAATTTCTAATAGACGTCGTTTGAATTTTTTCACTGGATTTTCTCAAGCGGAATTCGTTGGATTTCCCCAACAAAAAAAATATCCTTTCTTGATCCCGTGCACAAATTTGTTGGGATGCCCAAAAGAGGCATCCACATCTTTATAGGGACTCTGCACTGTTCCCCGATGACCGCTATTCGAGAATTGTCACCACCTGCGAATTGAAAATATGTGAAAAGTCATGAGAAAAAACTCGGCGTGTTGAATCATAATGTGCATGCTTCCTGAGCGTTTACGTGTGTGGTGATGTTATCCCAATGTGCAGTAAAATAAACAACAAAGATTATTGCGGTGGATTTCCAGCGATGTTGTTAAAATCTATTTTTAAGATATACTTTTCAAAGCGATTTACACTTTTTTATCCTGAGATTTGAACTTTTTGAAAATCCACTCATATTGTATATCTATATATTTCATTTAGAAAATTCAACGTATAGAATGCGGGGGACATCAAGTATGGTATTGGATCCCGTTTAATAATGTGGGAATTCTTTATGATTCAAACTGGATTCGTACATTGGATTCCAACGGGGAATCCCAATTAAAGTCCAATGTACGAACGAGACGTTTCAGTATACGGATCCTATGCGATGGCCCATTGGATCCCCATCAGGAAGTGGGAACAAGTATAGGAATCCATTAGGATCCCTACGACAATTTCCGCACGGAATTTACCCCCATAACAAACATATCACAAGACCGGATACGTTAAAAAAAATCCACAATTACAAAAATAGCCAGCTGTCGTAAAAAATTTCGATTTTCGACAGAAAAAAAGCTCCAATAACTTATTATTACCAAATGGATAAGCAAACAGCCACGCGATCATGCGATTGTAAACTATGCTTCGTCCGGATTCAAAGTGAATCGGACGAATCAATTCCAAGATACGACTTACACAGTTTCATAAAACATAGTCTCGAAAAAAACGCGTACAAAAGGGCAGCGTTTCACAGTAGCGCAGTGGGCGATCTAACCCATCACAAAAGTCGTCAAAACTCGGTCAATTTTTGGAATTATTGCGAAATCTTTGTTGCAATTTGAAGTCAACACCCTCGGCTGTACAACCATACAATGAAAAATCGTATTTTTCAAATTTTAAGCTACTGCAGACCCTTTAGTGAATTCCAATATTGTTCCTCAGGAAAATACATGACGAATCGACGAAGGACAAGAGTTTCATGACTGCATGAGCGAGTGGATGAATATGTTTTTTTTCGGACTCAGAACACACAACCCTTGTCATTCCTGTATGTTTGTGCGATGAAACGAATGAGAGCCTAAGAAAACGATGGCGAATGGGCAGAAGGTTTGAAGGTGGAGCAAAGGAGTTTACACACACACCCATACAAACACAAATGTACGTCCACTTCCGTGTGTGTGTGCGCGTACATATATATATATATATATATATATATATATATATATATATATATATATATATGTGTGTATATATATATACACTTGGAGGTATATAACATTCTGTATGTTGTATATAGTGAGAAGGAAATCTATCCGCGGTGTGGTGCCGAGGATGAACAGCAGCAGCTCGCGCTCGCCAACTCTTTCACCTCTCTCCCACCCTCTCTCTCTCTCTCTCGGCTATATATCCTCGATCTTTCTCTCTTTTCTTCGGCATAGCACGACTTTTGCCTCACCGCCCTGTAATCATCGCGAGTCAGTGGCGGCGGACGCTAATTATGTTTCATAACACTTCTTACCCCCACCTAATATCCACTCCCTTAAGGGCACCTCATCATTTATTTACATCATATTTATCCCGGGGGATATGCTGTGCCTTCTCTCTCTCTCTCTCTCTCTCTCTCTCTCTCTCTCTCTCGCCCCCCTCTCCCTCTTTTTATACGTATATAGATGTACAGATATATTTTTCTTTCGTTCTCCACCAATAGCTACCTTATATACGTGTATTTTATATACACGGGAACTGAGGCCATCAGAGAATGCCTCAACTCTTCATGTGTATTCGCGTAATCTGCTATCTCATATATATGTATATGAGTGTGTATGTGTATGTACGTCCATGCTCACGTTGACTTCTCGCAAACCCATTTCCGCAGGACCGATTTTACCTTTACTCGTTCCTTAGTTCACACATACACGCATAAATTCGTATATATATATATATATATATATATATATATATATATATATATATATATATATATATATATATATATATATATATATAAGATGTTGTTTTATTTCTGAAGCTTCTGCTCCGCTGCCAATTTTCGGAGCAAAAAGCGTGAAACATGACCCGGGGTGCCGCACTTGTCGATGATCATCCGATCGCCGATCATCTCTCGCTTCTTCGCGAAAGCAAAATCTCATTATCCACGTTCTTTACGTATATATATATATATATTTCTTCGCACGGCTACTTTTTTTTGAGATTTACGTACGCAACATTCGAGAGAATTTTCCCATAGTTTTCAGGAATTTTTACCGAACCGAGGAAGAACTTTACGTGGCCACCGGTTCATGGCAATTTGCGGCATTGAACTCTTCGCACTGGATCGAAGCATCGTTTCCACAAAAAAAAATTGTGATAAATACCGCGAAGTTCGATTAATTCGGCCAATAAAAAATAATCATCGAAACGATAATTTTGCAGGCGTATGGGAATTTCCGGATATTTAAGGTGTATTTAGCGATAATATCGTCTCGTTTTTATTGCGCATGGATATAGCGATTGAGAATAATTAGGCGCGAATGATCAATATCGTTGAGTCAGTCGTTGGAGCGTGCATGGCTATTAGTGTCAATTATTTTTCATGGGTTTGACGGATTTTGTGTTATACGGTCGGAACGGAGAGCTTCCTTATCTTTGCCGTCTGTACGTACGTATATGCATGGACACACATACACGCACATGCGTAGGTGTGTATTGGGCTGTGCTCAATGTTAGGACAAGATCTTTGCGGGCAGATGTAGATGAGCGTCCTCTGCACGCCGCTGGTAGTATCTCACCGGAAGTTAATTAGGAGCGAGAACGGTTAGCGTTATTCGATTAATTCCACGGTCGTACGGTTCTCCCTGATACTTCAAGCTCCAGAGGGAGAGCGAGAGGGCAGAATGGTTTAAGGGGTTAGGCCACAGTAACGGGTATAAAATCATGTGCGAATTCAACTTTTTTTTTCGTATGAATAAGTGACTCGCTCGGAAAATTAATTACACATCTATTTAGTATGACTATCAAGCTGTTAGAAAAAATATATATTTTTTTTCGATGTACAAAATGGCCGACTACTAATATTTTCTTTTGTTATATTTTTTGTACCACCATGGAAATTTATGTATGTAAAATATATGCAACAAGTATATGCTACATATATATATATATATATATATATATATATATATATATATATATATATATATATATATCGGTCGCATATATAGTGACGAAAAATAGAATACGTATATATTCAGTAGATATGTATCAAATATATGACACATATATGATCCATGTATTTTCGATATATTTTTCTGCCCAAAAAAATATCTGCTACGTATAAACACCATGTATGATGCATATATGAGGCATATACGACGCATGTATTTTCGATATATTTTCAATCTATTTTTTTGTCAGAAAAATACATAAAAAATGTATGCGTCATATATGAGTCATATATGTGTCATTTATACGTCATATATGACGCATGCATTTTTAATACATATTCCTGACAAGAAATATACGCTGTGTATAAACACTATTACAGTTAAACTTAACAAAACTTAAAACTTAAACTTAAAGAAACTTAACTTACAGTTGAAGTACACTATTACATATAAACACTATATACAAATATGCTACGCATATCTGTATATATGTGGCATATATGTACCATTTATGCAGTATATATGTGGTATGTGTGCAGTGTGTATGCAACATATATGCTAAATATATGTGGTATATATGCAGGGTAAATGCTACATATATCATTGATATATGATACATTGATATACAGTAATACCACGCATATACATCTCATATATAAAAACGTTACGAAAATTAGAATTTGGCACATATATGCAACATATATTTTCAATATATGGCATACATTTCACATATATTACAATTATTAATAAAATAAATTTGCAGTATATTTTTGCGTATATAAATTTCCTAGAGAAGTACGTACGGAATTTGAAAAATATTGTTTTATTCAAAAGTTGTAGGTATTTGAATTGAGTGGTCGGTATTTGAATGAATTTTCAGTGAAAAATTTCGTATAAAACTGCTCGTAAAATGAAAAGTTTTCGATTAATCAGAAATTTCGTACGCACTTCTCTTCGAAATGCAATTAGGAACATAACTTTTAAATTCGAGAAGTAAATCGAGTGAGAATTGTTGAAGTTATTTGTCACGCTAATTGGAAAAAAGCTGTTTCGAGAAAAACGCGTTTAAAGTTTCAGGTACTCTATGGCCGTGCCAGAGGTGGGCTTACGTTGTACGCTCAAAGTCGGTGAAAATATGTTTTCTTGCTATAAATCGAATAGTAAATTATTCTTATGATGATAAAGCACCGTTTTAGCGAATAAAATCGATTTTTCGAAAATTCTACTGTGGCCTTACCCCTTAAACTATATCTTATATATATATATATATATATATATATATATATATATATATATATATATATATATATATATATATATATATATATATATATATATATATATGTATATTGGAGAGAGTGAGAGATTGCTTCCCGACGCGGATTTCAGGATTAGCTTGCTCTCGTGGACTTCGAGAGGTCCGGAAGGTCCGGGTGCCAACTGTGATGGTTTCTCTCCTTGGAGGGCGAACAATTCGGCGCTCTCTTCTTGTCCTATCTTAGCTCTGGTCCGTATCCGATCTCTTTCTCTCGCACTCTCTTCTGCCCCTTGCCCCTTCGTGTCGTCTCACTAATTCGGGTTGGGGGAAAGCTTTCTCGAAAGACTCCGACTTCCATTCGGCCACGGTAAATTGGTGGCACTTCTGCGACCCGGCGATTAAGTGGTCTTAGAACGAAGGAAACCCTATCTTTTCTCATTCACTCCTCTGGCGCTCATTCTTCCTCTTCGGCAATTTAGCGTACAGCCAGTTTCCAACTCGTAATGCGGTATCGCGATTCTTCGATGCGACCATCGCGTTCGCTCAACGTACGAATTCATGAGTATGAGTAACTTTACGCTTATGATGCGAAACGTAGCGAGGCGATAGTTACCGATTTATCGGATAATCTTTGCGGAACAATATCAAGCAATTGAAGTTTCTTTCCCACAGTCGGTGAATGCGTGGAACGCTGAGAAAAAAAATCATTGATCCAATATCATTGGTGTTATTGAATGAAATTTCGTTGATTCAATTGTAAAATTGTTGGTGTGAATAATCGGATTTATTTGTCCAAACAAAACACTATTGACTTTAATAACATGATCAATTTAAAGTTTTTTTTTCATTCAAAAGATATATTGTTAGCCGAGAACAATATATTATGGAAACTATCTAAAAAATTATCGCGAACAAATGATATAGTTTTGAATGCATTTTCTGCGACGAACAAAAAAGCGTTTCAATTCATAACATGGATATTGTTGATTCGAGTACACAAGAAAAATTGAATTTGAAGTACATTATTCGTTAAAATATTAATATTTTATTTTTATTGAAAAATATTAAACAAATGTCTGAATTCGTTAAAAAAATATGCGAAAATAAAATTCGTTTCTTGCGCATTTGGTTGAAAAAGTTCAACCCAATTGCCTACTTCCTCCATTAATAAAACGTATCGTTTTTTTGAAGAATACGAATATTATTATTTTTATATAAGGTACAAACATGGAGGTTACGGTTGAAACACAATATCCGATGAATGGCCGCCTCGTCAGAATGGTCAGTGGATCATTGGCATACACTTTTCCTTTCAGAAAAGCCCAAAGAAAAAAGTCCAGTGGCGTCAAATCGCACAACCTTGCTGGCTAATTCACATCGCCGCGGTGCGAGATAACACGACCGTGAAACTTCGTCCGCAATAACTATGGAGTAAGAGTACAGAAAATAACCATTTCTATGCGTTGCTCGATCGTGTAATTCTCTATAACCAAACCTCAATACTTTCTGATGCCAGTTGTCAAAAATTAGCACTCTATTTTCGCTACAAAAAATGGCGCGCAACTTTAAATGTTCGGTCATTTTGCGACACCCTTCACTAAGAATCTGTAGGTTGAATTTTGTAGAGCGCTGCCTAGGATGTTTTTTTTCATTGCAACATGCTTGAGATCGTGCGGAACTTGTGTTTTTCTGGATTTGTTGCGAATTCTCGTGGCTGTGCTAAGTACGCACGAATATAGAGTCGTTTGGATAATATACTAGACAGGGAAAAAGGTCTGCCGTCTCTAATCACCTTTGGCTACGTCTACGTAGATCACTGGTTTGGGGAAATTAACTTTTGTGAGTCATCTATGGATAATGACGACAACCGTCTAATGTCACAGCCTCCATCTCTCTGGATAGTTGTTACAACTAATCATCTGTATTGCCGTCACTGACGACGTTGCTGAGCTGGTCTTCCCAAGTAGTCCACCATCCAATGACTAACTATACGCGATGGTAAAAAGTTAGCGGTTTTACCCAGGGGTTAAAATTAGGGCTAGTATAACTTTTTATATTATGTAATCAACTCCTACATGATTTATTCCTTCGAAGACTAGTAACGTATGGTAAAAAGTGAAACTTGTGTCGTTTTCGGGCTCTGCGTTGGAGTACTCGTCGATGCGGTAGCTTAGCTGCAGAGGATTGCTCCTTCTTTTCACAGAATTATTCTTTACAAAATCTGACCATGTGAAGGCGAGGGGGCGCGAGGGATGGCGAGGGGACACAAGGGAAGCCGTGGCATGGCGAGGGAAGCCGCAGAATGGCGAGAGGACTCGAGTTAGGGCGAGAGAAGACGAAGGCTAGCGAAGAAAGCCGACGGATGGCGAGGGGTCGCGAGGCAAGCCGAGGCATGGTGAGGGAAGCCGAAGGATGACGAGAGGACGCGAGGGATAGCGAGAGAAGACGAATGCCAGTGAGGAACGCCAACGGTCGGCGGGGGGACGCGAGGGAAGTCGGGGGACACGAGCGAAGCCGAGGGAGGGCGAGAGAGGACGAAGGCTAGCGAGGATAGCCGAAGGATGGCGACGGGTCGCGAGGGAAGCCGAAAGATGGCGAGAGGACGCGAGGGATGGCGAGAGAAGACGAAAGCCAGCGAGGAAAGCCGAAGGATGGCGATGGGTCGCGAGGGAAGCCGAGGCATCGCGAGGGAAGCCGAGGCATCGACCGGGAAGCTGAAGGATGGCGAGAGGACGCGAGGGATGGCGAGAGAAGACGGAAGCCAGCGCAGAAAGCCGAAGGATGGCGACGGGTCGCGAGGGAAGCCGAGGCATGGCGAAGGAAGCCGAAGGATGGCGAGAGGACGCGAGGGATGGCGAGAGAAGACGAATGCCAGTGAGGAAAGCCGACGGATTGCGGGGGGGGGGGCGCGAAGGAAGCCGAGGGACGGCGAGTAGTCGCGAGGACAGCCGTGGGAAGGCGAGGGGTCACGAGAGAAGCCGAGGGAAGGCGAGGGATGGCGCAAAAAGGCGAGAGGGCGAAGTAAGGCGCGGGAAGCCGAGGGGCAATGAGAAAAAGGGAGGCAGGGCAAGAGGCCACGAGGGATGGCGGGATGTCACCAGTAATGATTAAGACTTCAATTAAACTAGACAAGCATATCCCCATTCCTTCAATACTTTGATATTTACATAGAAGATCGATCTTTTTCTTCTTTTTCATAACGTCAGCACTTCAATTTTTCCACGCAACGTCTAATCGGGTTTAAAATTATTTTTTATTTAAATATTAAATATTATTTAATATTTAATATTTAAATATTAACATTTATTTAAAATATTATTTAAAATTAATATTTTTTCATCGATCTTTCGGTGATCTGTTTGCTGCTGCTCTGCTGGCGCGTCCCCGAGTCAGTCAAGAGGAGGATTTTCATCAAAGAGAGCCATCGGCGTCTCAATGCCATTATGAACCAACTCCACATTTAAAGTTATGGAATATTTTACAAGAACTTTATTAGAACACCAATTGAATATCAGACCACGCGGAATCAGGTTGTCCCACCTATATAGTTGTTTCTTCCACTGTAAACAATGCAATAACAGTGCACTATACGTGCCCGTTTTTGCCAGGCGTAATTTTATCCCTAATAAGCGAACCTTGCTCCTAACAGATCCGCATGGACAAAAAAAAATCATGCTTACGATTATCCGCGCGCTGATTCGTTCGTACGTGATCCGTGATGTCAGTTTCATCGGTAGACGCAACGGACAGAATTTTTCGATCTATCCTTCAGCCGCTTCCAATACTTCCAGAAAATCCTCAAAGATTTGTCGTTTTTGTCCGTTATCACTTTTGTCGATAAAAAAATCTTGTTGTTTTTGTTCGGTGTTATCTTTCCATCGAACGCAAGAAAGTGATGGCACGGCACACCTACATCGTGACGCGCTGAGCAAATTTTTAGGGGCTCCGAAGTTGGGGGTCCTAAGTAAAAGTATCAACTTTAAAAACTATCGAGTTTAAGGGGCTATACCATTGTGAACGCCGAACATATGGGGGATTTTCGGGATTTTTTTTGGAAAAAAAGTACTCAATTAAATGTTTCGGAAAATTAAGAATATTTGGCTATATTTGACCAATATTACGTATTTTTTTCATAGAAAAATATTGAGGTCCAAGCGACTTAGGGGCCGTCCATAAATTACGTCATCGATTTTAGCACATCCCCCCCCCCCCTTAAATCATCCTATCCTTCCTATCGTCATAATCCAATTATCGTTACCGTCATCCAACGACCAGACCCCCCCCCCTATTTTCAAAAAAAGTAATTTATGGACGGCCCCTTATGCGCTGCCTTCGGAGGCGCCAAAAAAAAGTTCCTCCACTGCTGACATGATTCCGGCCGATTGAGTAGTTCAAACCAAAAAAAGAAAAAATGTCGTTAAACTGGAAGGTATTCCCTGTACAATGACGTAGGATTTTCGAAAAATATCAAAATGTAACAAAATGGCGTAGTTATGAAAAAAGTCTGTTTTCTTGCCTATAAAATAGTCGTTTTTTTCAAAGCCAAATCGTCAATTTTCCTCCAATCAAAAATATCCTACGTCATTGTAGAGTAAATATATTCAAGAGTACTCAGTTTGAATTTCGAGTCAATCGTATAACTGCTCTTTGAGTTACAATGTCAGCAAATTTGAAAAATCTCATTTCGAGAAAAACGCGTTTAAATATTTAACTATCGATTTTTGCAAGATCAAATGATAGAAATGATAATGATATTCTTTAAAGTATAAACTGTCGAAAAAGGCACAAAAAGTCGATGTTTTGAAAGTGTCACCCTTGTATAGCCCCTTAAACCAGAACAAGGCCCACAATACAATTCTATTTCGAGAGCCAATAAAACGATAAGGCTTTTCGCATGATTCCGGAAAAACAAATATATGCGTATATATATATATATATATATATATATATATATATATATATATATATATATATATATAATTGCAACCCTCGGAGAAAGAAGTGAGCGACGAAAAAAAAATTGCTTTGCCTCGGTGGTTTTTTCGATTTGAGATCAATCTGCATGCGGGAACAAGGGATTTCCACGAGTAGCCTACACGACGAGATTATTATACACGTAGAGGGTATACACGTAGCACGGGTGTTCGCAGCGGTCGCGCGATTTACCACGTTTTTTCTTCGTTTTTTTTTTTATACGAACGTAATGCAGAGGCCGACGCGAGAGCGGTGCGGTGCGGTGGCCACCTAAAACTCGAAACTTGGAGCCGATCGTGTTATACGATCGATCGATCATTGGGAGTTTTGACAGGTTCGTTTTGTAAGTTGAGAGGGTTGCCTCTGCTCCCCTTTCTCCCTTCCACTCACCCTGTAATATTCGATCGTGCACGTGTGTATACACGCACGTACAATAAACATACACATATCTTAATACGATTCGAGTGTATATACAAAGCTGAATGCTTCTGTCTCATAACATCGCCAAATTATTAATAGTGAAAGCCGATAAATCGAGACGGACGTGAAACGTGTTTCGGGCTTTTTTTGTTCCCTGGTTATTTCCGTACTTTATCTGTGCACATGTAACGCGTACCATCTGGAATTCCTTGTTTCCAAGCGTGTAAAGGCAGTCGTCTCAACAAACCGCGAATATCTGTCACTCGTATGTACATGTGAATATTTATATATATATATACATACATACATACACACATACATACAGACCCGCGCAAATAATACGCGAGCTAATATACTCGACGAAGAAAATGGCGTACGTTCATTGGCGTAGCCAGGAGGGGGTAGGCACGGCCCCCTGGGAAAACCCGGTGCCCCCACCGGAAAAATTAAATTCAAATCATCCATTAATTTTATTTAAGTTTCACCCAAACAAGCATAAAACAATAATTGGATGCACTGAGAAAAAAAATCATTGATTCAATATCATTGGTGTTGTTGAATGAAATTTCGTTGATTAAGGCGTTACCCCCACTTGTAGCGCAAAAAAAGGCCTTTTTCATGAATTTTTTTAAAGAAAACTACAAAACTTTTTTAATCGATCAATATACCATCTTAAAGAACACATCTTGAAGAACTTTCAGTAATTTTTTTATTGAAAAATATTACATTGTTTAGTGGCAGATGGCCGTCAATGAAATAATGTTTTTATATACACGGTTTGCGGTGACCAACATTGGGGCGAAGTGGATCATCTGAAAAAAAAATGCGGATGGATTTAGTCAAATATAAGTATAAACTAGTCTTTAATCGAAGGATTTTAAAAAATATTCATTTTTCACGAAATGGCGGACAGTCAAAGTTAATGGTTCGATTTTAACGAAAAAAAACGGCCGTTTTTTGGCTATAAAACGGCCATTTTTTTCGAAAAAAAAATCGAACGCTTAAAGACTACATTTTTATGTATTACATAAGCCTGCAAAATTTCAAGAAGATCGGTTCATTAGTGTTCGAGTAATTTGGTCACCGACTTCAGAAATGCCATTTTGAGAAAAACGCGTTTACAGTTTCTCTTTCAACGCTCTTTCGACGCGGATTCTTCTCTTTCAACGCTCATATCTCAGTCAATTTTGTTCGGATCGACTTGAAATTTTCAGGACATATTCTCAGATACTTATACTTAAAAAAAATGCAATAAAAAAAATCGATTTTTTCAAAATCGCAAGTGGGAGTAACCCCTTAAATTGTAAAATTGTTGGTGTAAATAATCGGATTTATTAGTCCAAACAAAACGCTATTGACTTTAATAACATGATAAAATTATTTTTTTTTTCATTCAAAAGATATATTGTTAGCCGACAACAATATATTATTGAAACTATCTAAAAAATTATCGCGAACAAATTATATAGTTTTGAATGCATTTTCTGCAACGAACAAAAAAAGCGTTTCAATTCATAACATGAATATTGTTGATTCGAGTACACAGGAAAAATTGAATTTCGCTCGTTTGATTCAGATAAAATTTCTATTGAGTAAATATGTTATTTCATTTTTTTCACCATATCCGATATTGATTTCCAAGTACATTATTCGTTAAAATTTAATATTTTATTTTTATTGAAAAATATGAAGCAAATGTCTGAATCGGTTGAAAAATTATGCGAAAATAAAATTTGTTTCTTGCGCATTTGGTTGAAAAAATTCAGCCAAATCATGGCCGAGCGCCACCGAAATTATAGGTGTGAGGAAACCCGTAGTTCTCGGAGTGACCGCTAGAAGCCGCACGCGCGCTTGTTTCTCGTAAGCGTAGCGCGAACCGAAAATCTACTTAAACGCCGGACAAACTCTAAAGAGTATCGCTTCTTGTCCTGTGGCTAAGATCAAAGTGTAGTATCTGTTCTTATCAGTTGAACATCTGATATTCTTTCCATGGATATTCCATTGGATGTCTGATATTCTCTCCACTATTATCGTGGATGATCATTCTAATGCTCACTTTTTATTTAAGATTTAAAACAAATTGAAAAACTTACGTCCCATGGCATATTCGTTTCGATGCAGTAAAGAAATAATTAATTCTATTGATTATATTTCTGTACGAAATAAAAAATGCACATCTACGGGTTGTATATAGAATGATTTCAATAGAATATAATTTTATTTGAAGGATAAGGTAGATATTCAGAGAGCTTTTTCAAATAAAATAATATGTTATTTAGATTAAACACATTTTCAAATATTTTATAGTATTGTCACAATCTCATATATCGGTGGCACTCTGCAGCAGCACATTTATTTGGATGAACCAATATATTTTGTTGATTCAATTGCTTTTTTTCTCAGTGTACTTGACCTTTTTCCTTTGTCGTAATTTCGTAATTTGTTTATAAAGTAGCTGGTTCATTACGAAAATCAAATAGATATTCAAATTTCACAATTAAGGGATAACACTACTCTAGGATTTTGGAAAAATCGTTCTTTTTGCTTGAAAAATACTTTGGGGGCGGAAAAATAATATGCAATTGGTCCTGTAGCGATTTTTTTTAAGGTTCAATTATCAATTTTGCCGCAGCACCTCGTACAACTTTAAACGCGTTTTTCTCGAAATAACTTTTTTCAAACCGGAAGAACCCATTACTCGAACACCCTTGCATGGATCGATGTGAAATTTTGATAGTAGCTTTGCAATTACATTCTCGATGGGAGTACGTAGTCGTTTTTCGATTAAGTGTAAACTTTTTTTTTTTTATAAAGAATTTACTGCTCATTTTTTGGGCAGAAACTTGATTTGTTCCTTACAAAGTGAGCCATTTTTTCAAAAATTGATTAAAAAAGTCCCATAGCTAATGATATTTAGATTAATTTTTTTTTGGTTTTCGTTCCAGGTCTTATACTTTACGAGAAAACCGTCCTCCCGTGAAGCTATTTGCAAAAAACACGTTTTTCAAGATGGGCTCTGTCGCCGTCATTTTGTATGAAAATAATAATAAATTTTTTTTAAATCCTTTAAGGGGGCATTGTCTTTTTTTTCGCAAAATTTACCGCTTTTTGGGAATTTTTTTGTGAAGAAAGTATACAACGGAAAACTTGTGAAACTTGGCATATAGTTTTATTGATCTGTTTACTACATACAAAAAAATGTTTAAACAATTTCATCAAAAAATCCGCCTCCCACCCCCCTCGACGCGCGATGGTCCTTTTTTGATGGTGTGCACGATTTCTCAAAAACTATTCAACCGATTGCCTTCAAATTTGGACAGAATGCTCAGCTGACATCCTTTTATCGTTTGATGAAGCAAAAAAGCAATACGTCTAATAGTTTTTTATTTATAACAAAAAAACGATCAATTTTTTTCGAAAAATCGATACTTCAAGTTCAAAACGTCACCAAATCGTCAATTTTTTTTCCCTTCATCGAACGATAGCTATATGTGTCTAAAGTAAAATGCTTTTTGGGTTTTTTGTTGCAGGATGAACGTGAAGGCTGTAATCGTGCACACCATCAAAAAAGGACCATCGCGCGTCGAGGGGGGTGGGAGGCGGATTTATTGATGAAATTGTTTAAAATTTTTTTTGTATGTAGTAAACAGATCAATAAAACTATATGCCAAGTTTCACAAGTTTTCCGTTGTATACTTTCTTCACAAAAAAATTCCCAAAAAGCGGTGAATTTTGCGAAAAAAAAGACAATCCCCCCTTAATATGTGTTAAATAAACCCTCTCAAAAGGAATCCTATTCCTTTTTTCATACTCCCAAAATAAATTGTCAAAGTTGGGCCTTATTTTCTGTCGCCAGAGTTATTCCTTAAGTTAACCCTCAAAGTGTGAAGGGGGGTCGAATGTGTCCGGGCCCAAATTACTGTTATAGTGTTTTTTTCCGCGCATTGCTTTATATTAGTTTAAAAAAAAAACATATTAAAAATAACAATATCCGAAAAATTCTTGTTCGTACTTCGAAAGGACATCGTAAGGATGAACCATGCATTTTTACAGATTTTTTTCAGCAACAATTGTGTGCTTGGTAGCGCGCCGCCGAAAACGACCCCCCTTCACACTTTGAAGGTGCCAAAAACCCCTTCACACTTTGAGGGTTAACTGTGGGCAAAATCAGTACATTGGACTTGCCGGCCGATACACAACCAGAATACTGGAAGATCAACATTTACTACCAATTAACAGATAATATCATTGTCAATCTAAAACACCGATTTGAGAATTTTCCCGTGGCCTCATGCAGATGTGCATTTTTTAAATTGGATATGAAAAACGGAGTGGATTTCATCAATAATATATTTTTTAAATTAATAATTGATACGTCAGCATTAGAAGCTGAAGCAAGGGTAATGAAAAACATACTTGTATTTAAACATGTTGGATGAAGTTCCGAAAAGGACATACCTCCGATCAATTTGGAATTTCGCGTACCCATGTATTTTGACTCGCTGATCACGAAAATGATAGTGAAAATACTTGCAAATTTCATTTTCGAGATCAAAACTCACAAAAACTGATTTTTTAAACATCTATTTTATTATAATAAGTTGAGAAGTTAGAGAAAAATATTTCCTACAAAAGTTGTAGTCTATAAAGAGATTGATCTTTTATGTTCTATACAGGTTTTGTCTGAAACCATTCTGTTTCGAGAAAAATGGGATAATGCTCCAATAAGTACATTTTGCTAAACTCCGTTAGTATCGATATTATCTACTAAACAAAAACTGAATTAAAGAATAATGGAAATTTACTTGATTTTTAAAGGTATTACCAAAGTTTTATATTAATTCCTATTATGTAAGTTTTATCGACTATTCTGTCAATTCCTCAAATAACAAAGGCGATAGTTAACAAAATGCCCTTTTCTCAGGCCCCCCTAGACCCCCTCCAGAAAAAAAATGCTGGCTACGCCAATGCGTACGTCTGCAGGCCGGAATGCATAGAAAAGAACACGAGTTACGCCCTTTTTCGACGTGCGAGCGTACGACCTGTAATGTATACATAATTCGGATGTTTGCGCTCTCGTATATGGTCGTTGCGGGTGAAAGAGAAGGCCCGCGAGCTCGAATATGCCCGGTAGCACAAGCCTAACAGGAGCCGGTGACTTTTAAGCGAGCATTATTTTCCTGAGTTAACAGCAGTCGGGGCTCCGGCCAGCTCGGACTCCGCGGCTCTCGTCAAAGGCCCTCATTTATGTTTTTCGAGTGTTTGGAGACTGTCGGACCGCGTCACGCGAGCCTATTTAGTTCTCGGCTAGCGCCTACACCCTTCTGCATCGTATCGACTCTATATCCATGTGTGTATGTCGATATATATATATATATATATATATATATATATATATATATATATATATATAGGAAGGATATTTCGAACCTGTTGTGAGGAGGACAGTCCTTCAAGTTGAATGTCTTCAAAATCACCTTGCTATATATATATGTATACCGAAGAATATACGGGCACGATGCTTCATCGGAGGTTCGAGCTTATTAAGGGTGTCTCAAAATGACGTGATATTTTAATTTATTAATAAAACGTATTATTTATTTAAAAAGTATGAATATTTATGATTTAATATAAGGTACAAACTTTATATTATAGATGTTGATATAAAAGTTGTTCCACTAAGGCCACAGTAACGGGTATAAAATCACTTGCGGATTTGACAATTTTTTTTTTCGTATGAAAAAGTGATTCACTCATAAAATTAATTATACATCTATTTAGTATGAATATCAAGCTGTCAGGATTTTTTTTTCTCGATATACATGGTCTTTTACTAATATTTTCTTTTGTTGTCTTATTTTTAGGTGCTTCACGGAGTGACATTTAGCATCCACAATTTTTTACCTAAAACAAAAAACAATAATTCTCGTCAATGTACATTAGAATACGTAGAGAAGTACGTACGGAATTTGAAAAATATTGTTTTATTCAAAAGTCGTAGGTATTTGAACTTAAGAAATGAATTTTCCGTGAAAAATTTCGTTATAACTGCTCATAAACTGCTCATAAAGTGAAAAGTTTTCGATTAAGGCAGTAGTCTAGTCTAGAAATTTGACAAAATCGATTTTTGTTTATTTTATTTTTTCTTAGACTTTTCTTAATACGCTCGTGAAAACCGGTCATTGATATTTAAAAAATTAGCAGAGTAATAGAAATTATAAGCAAGCCGCGCGCAAACCTCATCTAACGGTATCAAAACTTTGAACGCGTTTATCTCAGAACTCTGTTTTTAAAATCGGCGCCCACGATGTCTCGATAACTAATTGACCGATCGAGCTCAAATTTTGCACATACCTTCGGTAGCCTCTTTCTGAGGATTGGTCGCAGAATTGAGTCGAACAATAATTTTGCCCACATTTTATAACTCGTCGAATACCCGAGAATGTATGAAATATCGTTAATCAAAGTTTAACAGACCGCCATTTTGCAACAACATTTTTTTAAGTACTCATTCTGCTACCAGTGCTCAGAATACTCATACAGATTGTATGAGTATTCTGTATGTCTGAAAATATAAATATACATTTGTTTTCAGATGCATACAACATCAACCAGAGTGGGCGCCGATTGAGGCGGTTATCGGAGGACAATGTGAAAAAATAAAAAACTACATGAAAATATATAAAATAATTTTTTTTATGGATACATTCTCAAAGGAACAATAAATACATATGTAAAATTTCATCACGACAACTTCAACGGTTTAAAAGATATTTCAACCCAAAAATGACGTCTAAAATCTCGCTCTAGATTTGCCTTAAGGCGGTCCTCTAGTTTCTCGGCTGTTTTTTTACGGCTTTTTCAATATTTTTTTACGGGCAAAGCATCGAAATAATCAATCTCATTGTTTTTGCATAATCTTTATTAACATTTAAATAAGCTTTACAAATTTTTTTAAGTCAAAATATATAATAGAATAAAAGTTATAGTGGCCGACAGGAAGACATCAAGTAAAAGAGGTGCTTGACGGTGACCAAGATTGCGGCTGTTCTGCTTATCTGAAATCAAAAAACCAAACGGCATTTTAATCTTCATATTTAAGACTAGCGATTGAACTAGAGTGAATTCTAAATTACAAAAATTGACTTTTTTATACACTTTTGAAAATTACATTCTATTTTTTACTCATTTTTTCTTAAGTTTTTCGCTCGTACAAAAAAAACAATCGAAGCAATCATGATAATCCTAGTTCAATCGCTGGCTTATAACATATTAAAGATGCTGTATAAATTTGAACAAGATCGGTGCAGTAGTTTCTGAAATATCGTGGTCACCGTTTCGAAAAATGGTGTTTCGAGAAAAAACGCGTTTGAACGTATACCTGCTCCGTTCCAGGGCCGTAACTTGTGAACCACTTCGAATATCGAAAAATCCTTTGGCACACATGTTGTAGATGTGATTTATGAAAAAAAAATCGATTTTTTCGACCCGAGAAACTAGAGGACCGCCTTAATCAGAAATTCCGTACGTCCTTCTCTGCGAAATGCAATTAGGAACATACATTTTTAATTTGAAGTAAATCGAGTGAAAATTGTTGAAGTTATTTGTCACGCCAATTGGAAAAAAGCTGTTTTGAGAAGTTTCGAGCAGTCGACCATTTTCTACATCGAAAAAAAAATTCCAAGAGCTTAAAATTAGAATTTAGTTAGTGTAATTAGTTTTATGAGTGTTATGAGTTTTAGTGTAATTAGTTTTATGAGTGAATCACTTTATCATACGAAAAAAATTTGTTAAATTCGCACATGATTTTATACCCGTTACTGTGGCCGAAGGCCTTGAAAAATACACTTTCGAAATGAGTTTAAAAAATTACTTTGTATTTATGTACCCCAAACAAACTGTAAACGCGTTTTTCTCGAAACAACGTTTTTCGACGGCTTGTTGATAAAATCTTCGAAACTACTGAACCGAACTGAAATGATGCTGAACTGAAATTTTGATATTTACTAATTTTTTTTGCCAACAACGGTGACAAAACACGTATTTTTTTGTTTTTTCGAAAAATGTCCGCCATTTCGTTGTTTTTGCATATATCGAAAATCGTATGATATGCGCTATATTCATTAACATACTGAATCTAAAACCGTTTGATTTTTTTTTGTTTCGGATGATTTTCTTACTACCATTTCCGTATATAAATGGTTACTTAAATTAAAAAAAATGTATTTAGAATGTGTATTTATCAAGTATAACAACTTTTATCTCAATATCTATAATATAAACCTGTCAAAAAAATGTATACAATTAATTAGTCCGCAATGATGCTCAAATGTTATTGAAAATTTCGTCAAACGAGTAAACCTTTGCCAACAGGGACGAGGCGGCCGTTTATCGGACACCGTGTTCCACACACAACTTCCATGTTTGTACCTTAGAATAAAAATATTCGTACCTTTCAAATAAATAATACGTTTTATTAATAAATTTCAACGTGAGGTCATTTTGAGACACCCTATAATAACACGTCTGCTTATTCGTTCGAGGCCGAGAGTGTGTGTGAGCCCGCTAATCGGTTTTGCTCTATTTTCACTATTCGCTCTTTCCACGGGCGTTTTTTTTTTGCAAAGATACACCAGCTACGTCGCTTTGCACGTCACGGAAGTGTGGGGGCTTTTTCTCTTCGATCTGCCGGCCAGCGATTACGAGCCACAGACTCGAAGAATCGCCGACTAATACGTGTTAAATCCTCTATAGAACGGGTAATATAGTCGGAACGATGATGCGCGCACATGTTGCGATATGGGGAAACACGATAATAGATATGGCCTGCGTGACTGCATTCTCGTTTTTTTCCGTCGTGTGCCACGCGAAAAAGAAAATAAAAATGAGGCAATTACGTGATGCATTCTCGTCAGCCGAATTGCAGAGGAATTATGGGTATCTCATTCATTTCTACGTAGCTATCGTTTTCCTTCTCTCTCTCTCCCTCTCTCTCTCTCTCTCTCTCTCTCTCTCTCTCTCTCTCTCTCCCTCTTTCTATTTTAGCCTCTCCATTTCTCCCGCTCTCACTTTTCTTCCCTCCGAAGCTTTTATCTCCTTTCGCTAAATAGACTCTGACGACCAAACCGCACACGCATTCAAGGATCGATTATGCCTCTTTTGGAACTTTTGAGAAGGCGTCAATCACCGATAATATGGGGTTATTGTCAGTGCCAATGGGTTATTGTAGGCGCTGTTTCGTAGCATTGTAAGTTTTGAATTCACCGATGCAACTTTCACGTCATCTTTCCTGCTACGAGGCAAACGAGGCCCACAAAATACAGAGAGATGATCGCTGCCGGGGAAGTTCTTTAGAAAGGAGAGAACTGTATGCCTCTCGTGCCGATCCGAATCGCGCCAGTACACAGCGCAACAATGACGTTTCCAAGAGCTCACGGAAAAATGAATTCGGACACTTTGAGAGCTGGCAGCGGCTGGTCATGAATTTTCGAAATGTTTTTGCTCGCAAGCTGACGTTGGTGGACAACAATGAAGCATTTAGGGCACGTGGCCTCGGAAGGCGAAATTAACGGGCTGCGGATAACTTATTTCTAGTTTAGTTGTATTTTGTATTTTTCGCAGCTCGTTTTTCAATGGCGGCAAGTGCTAGAATTGTTTAATGAGAGATTGAGAAAGAAAATTCACTCACCCCAGGTTTTACTGTTTTCACATGAAGTTGTACGATGAAAGCAAAATACCACTTGGGCTGACTAAATTCGTCATTGGCTGACGGCAATGAATTGTCTATTGCAAAAATTGAACGTTGGGTTATTTTAAGAATGATTTATTTCATCCACCAACGAATACTCGAACACAGTAACGGGTATAAAATCATGTGCGAATTTAACAATTTTTTTTCGCATGAAAAAGCGATTCACTCATAAAATTAATTACACATCTATTTAGTATGAATATCAAGCTGTTAGAAGTTTTTTTTTCTATGTACAAAATGGCCCACTACTTCTCGAAACATCTTTTTTCCAATTGGCGTGACAAATAACTTCAACAATTTTCACTCGATTTACTTCAAATTTAAAAGTTATGTTCCTAATTGCATTTCGCAATTTCTCATTAATCGGAAACTTTTCATTTTATGAGCAGTTTATGAGCAGTGATAACGAAGATTTTCACTGAAATTTCTTAGGTTCAAATACCTACAACTTTTGAATAAAACAATATTTTTTAAATTCCGTACGTACTTCTCTAGGTTTCTCTACTATTCCAATGTAGATTGACGAGAATTTTTGTTTGTTGTTCTAGGTAAAAAATTGTGGATGCTAAATGTCACGCCACGGAGCGCCTGAAAAAAGATAACAAAAGAAAATATTCGTAGTCGGCCATTTTGTACATCGAAAAAAAAGATATATATTTTCTAACAGCTTGATATTCATACTAAATAGATGTGTAATTAATTTTATGAGTGAATCTCTTTCTCATACGATTTTTTTTTAATTCGCACATAATTTTATACCCGTTACTGTGGCCTAGGCCTTAAGGGAAGATATACACCTAGGAGCCGGAAAAAAGGTCATTTTTGTGATTTTTTTTCAAGGAAAACTATTTGAAATTTCGGTTTGGAGTTTTAATTATCTAAAAGTATATAAATTCAAAAATATGTTTAATTTTCTTTATTTAAAAATATCAAAAATATACAAGGATATTGTATGATCGTTGGAGCGTCGTAAAAAATCTACGTATACGGTACCCACTGGCGTTTCTTCAAAAATCATCTGAAAAAAAACCAAAAAGATTATTAAATTAGATACTATAATCTAGTACTTGTCATAGTCAATTTTGAAAATATCGATTTATGACAAAATCGCGGACGTTTGAACATAAATAGTGATTTTTGGGCCAAAAATTAGTTATTATTTTGCCTATAAAACAAAAACTAAGTAACGAAAAAAAAAATCCTATGAAAAATACTAGATAATGGTGTATAGAATAACCACGAAAAACCTCAAGGCAATCGGTTCATTGGTTTTCGAGAAATTTTGGGTACCGATTTGAAAAACATGGTTTTGAGAGAAACGCGTTTGAAAATTTGGGAATGAATAAATCATGAAATTTGTCAACTTACATGGAATCATCGATGCCCATAGTGTAGGTCTTCTACGGTCGACGGAATGTTCATAGCTTCTAAATCCTCGACCTCGACCATCAAGGTGTACATCTCCCCTTAAAGTTCGTTTGCGTTACATGATTACATTTAAAAAAAAATTATTGCGCGACCTCATATTGTCTATTAATTATATTCACGAAAAAACAATATTCTCGATATTCCAATTTTAAAAATGAACTGTCAAACTTTCTCGAGTCCAATAAAAATTCATTTGCTTTCAAAATTAATTTCTTTTCTCGCTGCAAGCGTAAGGCTCTTTCGAAATATCGAGCTGGAGGCTCTGTTCTCCGACCGCGATATATTTCTCGCCTCGTATCGGCAAAGGCGATCGGCTCTCGCGTCTGAATGAGAATGACAAGAGGACCGTCGCGAGAGAGCCAAAAAGAGATGTAAAAAAAAAGAAGAAAAAAAAACCGCGACTCGTTCGGAACGAAGGAGTATCGAAAGGCGAACACACGTATACGCATTTGGAGTAGACTACTTGGCTGAGCGGAGGGTAAATGCCGCGTAACCGCGCAGCGATTTGTCCGGATCAGCGTCACGGTCTAAGGAGATTATATGTAGGCATGGTCACAAGCTCGCTTCCCTCATCTTCACAGCTCCCGGCAAACGAAGTAGCAACGCCCGCGTGAGACTCCGGACCAGATATTCTCTCGAGATAGAAATATACGTGAGTGGTCTCTCTTTCTCTCCTAATCGAACCAGAACCGAAGACACGCGTCCGCGTGTGATCGACGGACTCACTCGTACGATCGATTCTGTCGTGACTTTTTTCACAAGCTCTCATTTAACTTGACTTGGTGTGAGGTGCAAAACGGAAAATCGACATTTCCCCCGGTTCCTGACTACTTAGAGCCCTGAAATTTTGCAAACATGCATCCAACAAGGAACATCCCTCGGGTGACACCCTTCGATTTTGTTGAAATTTGGATATGTTATAAAGCACCGAAAAGTAAGCGATACGTATTTTTTTTTATCGGCGGAAAAACGGTTTCAAGGGGTGAAACGAACCCTCGAAAATAGGGGTGTTTTTTGTTTTTCGTCGATAACGTTATCGTTCTCATCTCCAATGTATAGTGCACAAAAAAATAAACATTGTTGCAGTTTGAAATTTTTTAATATCTCGTACCGTTAAAACGTTATCGACGAAAAACGAAAAACATCCCCATTTTTTAGGGCGCGTTTCAGCCCTTAAAAGCGTTTTTCCGCCGATAGAAAAAAATACGTATCGCTTGCTTTTCGGTACTTTATAACATATCCAAATTTCAACAAAATCGAAGCGTGTGACCTGAGGGATGTTCCTTGTAAGAGGTGACAATGCATGATTCAACTTAAAAAAAACAAATAAAAAAATAACTTCACTTTCGGTGAGGTGCAAAATGGAAAATCGATATTTCACCCACTTCCCGACTACTTAGAGTTCTGAAATTTTGCAATCATGCATCTAAGAGGTGACAATGCATAATTCAAGATGAAAAAATTACATTTTTTTTAAAATAACGACTTTTTATGAGATCTAAAACGGAAAATCGATATTTCACCCACTTCATGACTACTCAGAGCTCTGACATTTTGCAAATATGCATCTAAGAGGTGACAATACATGGAAAGTGCATGAGAACATATGAACTGGCTCTCAGTGCTGTCGGATCGCACAATCCTTAAGGCGTTACCCCCACTTGTAGCGCAAAAAAAGGTCTTTTTCATGAATTTTTTTTAAAGAAAACTACAAAACATTTTTAATCGATCAATATACCATCTTAAAGAACACATCTTGAAGAACTTTCAGTAATTTTTTTATTGAAAAATATTACATTGTCTAGTGGCAAATGGCCGTCAATGAAATAATGTTTTTATATACACGGTTTGCAGTGACCAACATTGCGGCGAAGTGGATCATTTGAAAAATAAATGCGGATGGATTTAGTCAAATATAAGTATAAACTAGTCTTTAACCGAAGGATTTTAAAAAATATTCATTTATCACAAAATGGCGGACAGTCAAAGTTAATGGTTCGATTTTAACGAAAAAAAACGGCCGTTTTTTGGCTATAAAACGGCCATTTTTTTTTCAAAAAAAAATCGAACGATTAAAGACTACATTTTTATGTATTAAATTAGCCTGCAAAATTTCAAGAAGATCGGTTCATTAGTGTTCGAGTAATCTTGGTCACCGACTTCAGAAATGCCATTTTGAGAAAAACGCGTTTAAAGTTTCTCTTTCAACGCTCTTTCAACGCGGATTCTTCTCTTTTAACGCTCATATCTCAGTCAATTTTGTTCGGATCGACTTGAAATTTTCAGGACATATTCTCAGATACTTATACGTCAATCATTTTTTCAAAATCGCAAGTGGGGGTAACCCCTTAAAAGGGTCCAATACGTAAAATAGTTTAATTTGGAAGGTCCAATAGGTGGTAAGCCAACGTTTATGATAGTTTCCGCCTATCACAGTTCTCCAGGATTTTTCCTGACAATCAACCGATAATAATACCGGTTCGTTGAGAAGGATTAATCCCTCTTTGCAAACATTTCAGAGCTCTAATAAAATCAATTGAAGACTAAAATGTAGAAAATAATTTATATGTAAATTTTTTTCTACAAGCTTTTTTTAAGGCGGGTGCCTGAATTAGAAGGTCCAAAAAGCGTTTTTTCCGAGCCCATTGAACATTGAGGTATATTTCACGTATATTTGAAATGGACAATATTTTTTTTCAACATGAGACAATACATGACTGCAGATTTATGTGCGTCTTGCCACTGCAGTCCCCAATCGACGGGAAATATGCAGCTTGTAATTCTTGACGGAAACCAATAAAACCCATTAAAATGTTCAATTGTCATATATTTTTCTTCTGGGTGAACTAAGAAAAAATCGTAAAATAATAACTTTTCTCAGGTTTGAAAAAAATGTGTTTAAAAAATAACTTAAACGTGCTATAAAAATGATTTAAAAAGACTTTTTCAACGACTTTTTGAATTCACTTAGAAGAGATTTTCATACTGAAGAAAATAAACTTTGGTTTGATTCAATAGGTCGTTCAGTTTTTTGCTATCACGCCCGCCAATTTGGAAAAATCGTGAAAATGAAAACTGCAGAATACGCGCTTCAAAGTTTTCAATAAGAGGAAATATCAATATTAAATATCAATCGCTTCTCTGCTTTTGGCCTTGTATCTTCGAAAATATTTACAATTGGCTTCTGTAACTTTGTAAATATATTCTCGGATAGTTTATCTATTGATTTAAGCAATTAAAAAAAAAACGATTTCTCGGACTTTCTAATTCAGGCTCCGGCCTTAATGTACTAAAAAGTAGAAATTGTAAAAAGTATTCTACCTCAAAAAGTATTAAAAAAGTAGAAAAGTAGAGGGGCGCTCAAAATTTAGACATATTAGGTGTAGTGAAAAGAAATCCATTATTTTTGCCTTCAATTTCATGCTAAAATCAACTGTATTTAATTTACTGCAAACAACCTTAGCTTTGTTAAATAAAAATCCTGAAACTGAGTATAAAGTGTGATAATAATTTCTCGAATTACTATTGTGCCAAATTAAATACGGTTAATGAAACTGAATTGATAAAATTCATTAAACATTTGAAAAGTTGAGTGCCACAAGCTTTTATTTATAGTCACATATAGATGACATGGTAAAAAAAAAATGTTTTCTACTATTTGGTACATTAAATAGTTTGTTAAAAAAAATAATTTTACATATTTTCTATATCATTTTTACACGAAGATTTAAAAATCTTTCGCCTTTCAACAAAGGAAGAAAGAATTAATTTCACTCCGGGTGTACGTCCCCTTTTCATTGAGTGAAATTCAACTTCGAAAAATACAATCGGTGCCTCAATATAATCGGCTTCGATTGAAGTGGGTCAATCGTGAATAAAATACGTTTTCATCCTACAATTTATTAAGCCCTGTTCTGTATGGCCGAGCGCATAAGTTCAAACATAGGCGTACAGTAGACCCGGTAGAGTTTAATACAGAAAGTATAGTTACTCGGGATAATATAGATCGAGAGCTTCAGAGAGGAAGAGAGTGTAGGTTGCCGAGCGTGGGTGATGCCCTTCGGGGCTACGTAAAGATTTTTATCCGAGCGAGCAGCTCCTCGCTACATGTCGATTTAAAAAACTAACTTTTCCCATTACCATATATTTAGGTTAACACGTGATGCGTATCGCGAGGAACCATAGCAGCAGCAGCAGCAGCAGCAGCAGTGGAACGGCTGAACCAGAGAAGAAGGGATCCTTTCACACAAGAACGACGAAAAATAAGCTCTTTATGCCGCGCGCACCCCTCGCGCTTTAACAACCTGTCTCTTATCTCGCCGATGTAATAACGCGGTTCCTGTATTTACGAGTTTCGAAATTGTGGCCATGGGACAACTTTGAGATAACAACAACAAAAATTCGAGGCCTTTCGAGCGCGAACATTGATGAGCGTTGCTTTCGATGATGAATCGACGGATAAATCATTTTTTCTTTTGCAAATTTTCATTCGTGTGATATTTATCTCTTGGTATATGAGGATCGCAAAATCGTGATGTGGATGCAAGACATTCCTAATGTGTAATACTTATATCGAGAGAGAGAGAGAGAGAGAGAGAGAGAGAGAGAGAGAGAGAGAGAGAGAGAGAGAGAGAGAGAGAGAAAGAAATATTGTTAAGGCGGGATATACATTTGCAACAATCAAAAAATCGATTTCTTTTTTTTCTTCTTTAAGGGGTCAGGCCACAGTAACGGGTATGAAATCATGTGCGAATTCAACAATTTTTTCTCGTATGAAAAAGTGATTCACTCATAAAATGAATTACTCGTCTATTTAGTACGAATATCAAGCTGTTAGAAAAAATATATTTTATTTCTCGATGCACAAAATGGCCGACTACTAATATTTTCTTTTGTTATCTTTTTTTTTGCCGCCCCGCGGCGTGACATTTATCGTTCGCAATTTTCTACCTAGAACAAAAAACAAAAATTCTCGTCAATCTATATTAGAATCCCCCATGGAAATTTATATACGCAAAAATATACTGCAAATTTATTTTATTAATAATTGTAATATATGTGAAATGTATGCCATATATTGAAAATATATGTTGCATATATGTGCCAAATTCTAATTTTCGTAACGTTTTTATATATGAGATGTATATGCGTGGTATTACTGTATATCAATGTATCATATATCAATGATATATGTAGCATTTACCCTGCATATATACCACATATATTTAGCATATATGTTGCATACACACTGCGTACATACCACATATATACTGCATAAATGGTACATATATGCCACATATATACAGATATGCTACGCATGTCTGTATATAGTGTTTATATGTAATAGCGTACTTTAACTGTAAGTCAAGTTTTTTTAAGGTTAAGTTTTAAGTTTTATTAAGTTTAACTGTAATAGTGTTTATACACAGCATATATTTTTTGTCAGGAATATGTATCAAAAATGTATGCGTCATATATGACGCATAAATGACACATATATGAGTCATATATGACGCATACATTTTTGATATATTTTTCTGACAAAAAAATACATTGAAAATATATCGAAAATATATGCGTCGTATATGCCTCATATATGCATCATATATAGTGTTTATACGTAGCATATATGTTTTGGTCAGAAAAATATACAGAAAATATGTGGGTCATATATGCGTCATATATTTGGTGCATCTATACTGAATATATACGTATTATTCTATTTTTCGTCTCTATATATGCGGCCGATATATATATATATATATATATATATATATATATATATATATATATATATATATATATATATATATATATATATATAGCATATATTTTACATACATAAATTTCCATGGGGAATGCCTAGAGAAGTACTTACGGAATTCAAAAAATATTGTTTTGTCAAAAAGTTGTAGGTATTTTAATTGAGTTGTAGGTATGTGAATGAATTTTCAGTGAAAAATTTCGTATTGAACTGCTCATAAAATGAAAAGTTTTCGATTAATCAGAAATTCCGTACGTGCTTCTCTGCGAAACGCAATTAGGAACATAACTTTTAAATTTGAAGTAAATCGAGTGAAAATTGTTGAAGTTGTTTGTCACGCCAATTGGAAAAAAGCTGTTTCGAGAAAAAACGCGTTTAAAGTTTTAGGTACTCTATGGCCGTGCCAGAGGTGGGCTTACGTCATACGCTCAAAGTCGGTGAAAAAAATGTCTTGCTATAAATCGAATTACTATTCGATACTATTTGACCGGCTGTAGCGTTTGAAGTTTTTCGAATTTCGCTTTGAAACTTTGGGAAAATATTCTACATATATAGTTCTATCGTTTAAGGGGCAAGGCCTAAGTACAATTTTCAAAAAATCGATTTTTTCGCTAAAACGGTGCTTTATACTCATAAAAATAAGTTACTACTTATTTTTATGAGTATAAAGCACCGTTTTAGCGAAAAAATCGATTTTTTGAAAATTCTACTTAGGCTTTACCCCTTAAACGATAGAACTATATATGTAGAATATTTTCCCAAAGTTTCAAGGCGAAATTCGAAAAACTTCAAACGTTACAGCCGGTCAACGCTGTGTCTCGCCGCTCGGATTCGGATCGGGCGTGAACTTCAAACGCGTTTTTCTCAAAACTGCATTATCGAAATTGGCGTGCAGAATTACACAAAAACTATTAAGCCGATTGAGTTGAAACTTGGTCGAAATGTTGATAATATTGGTACCTTCTACTTGACGAAAATTGTTTTTGAAAAATGAGAAAAAAAAAACTATATTTTTAATCCACATTTTACAGAAAGGTTGCGTGACATGTTGATTTTTTTTGTAAGTGCGTACCATTTTGTCAAATTTGCATTTTCTTCATTTTAATTACGATCACATAGAAACTATACCTGTTCTAACTGAAAAAATCTTTGAACTTTTTTGCAAATCAAAGTCTACGGAAAGCTAGACTGCACGCCGATTCGCAACTCCCGCGGCGACCTTGCTCCAACACTCTCCCACAGCTCCGCCATTTTGATGATGAATTCATTTTAAGGAATTGTTTTGTATACTTAAATATACTATTAAAGTGTACCTAAAGTTTGATAATTGTAGAATAATTATTTCTTAGTTTTTAAAATTCCTCAATATTGATTATTTTCTTCCCGTCTAAATGTATATCCCGCCTTAAGGGGTCGTCCATAAATTACGTCATTTTAAAATAGGGGGGTTGGGTCTGATCGTTGGATGACGGTAATGATGATTGGATCATGGCAATAGGAAGGATAGGATGAGTTAATGGGGGGGGGGGGGGGGGGGGGTAAAGATCAGAAAAAATCGATGACGTAATATATGGATGGCCCCTAACGAATCATACTTACGCAATATTGGCTATCGATCAATGTAGCTCTTTGAGGATATTCCTAAAAATATTTCAAACGAATCGTTGATTTTGGGACATTAGATTATGGTGGGGAAGGCCCTCGGAGTGGAATATCCCCAAAATCACATTGCTTTAGATAGATATATATGTTGAGGATCGTTGTTAAATGGTTGTTAAGGCGTTACATCTATGTGGCGTACCGAAAAGCGAGACTTTTTTCGGGAATTTTTTTAAGACTTAAAAAAAAGCAATTGAAATCCGGTTTTCAGGGTTGACGGATGTAAAACAAAATCTCAGTCGTAGCTACACTAAGAGCATTTTTTAGGCGTCTCGCGAAACAACTTTAGACAATAAGAATTTTAAAAAATCGTCATTTATATGAGGTCTGCTGGAGAAGTATGTACGATAATGTAAATTTTTTTTTTCGTAAAACGCCATCATTTTGAACTCATGTTCTATTTCCGTTGAAAAATGGCTTCAATTTGTTTATTAAAACGAGAAAATCTATTTAACGAGATACAGTAAAAATTTAAAGTCAATGGGATGAAAACTGCCCGAATTATGCGTCTTCGCGATTTCAAAAACGTCGTTTTGAGAAAAACGCGTATAAATTTTTGACACTGTTTTGGGAGCTATCGTCCAGACGAAGGAATTGAAGCCCTCATTTGAATTCTGCGTATCTCCACCGAGGTATTTTGATAGGAGGTCTTTAGTTGTTAGGTCGTGGTATTATTTTTTCTACGATGACTGAACTAAATGACTCCAAATTGCTACTTCCACTGTCTACGCTATTTCGGGCGTTTCGGAGCGCTCGAACGGCGTTAGAAAAAGGCTCTAAAAATGAAAAATAAAACATTTTTGCCTGTAATTCCTTTTGTGTATCATTCTTGTGACGTTTATACACAATTTAAGGCAATAAAACAAAACGGGCAATAATTTTTGTTCTACTCAGATGTAACTTAATGGTTCTTCAATTAAATGTATACAGGGTGTTAGGAAGGGCAATGCAATGCCTTAGGGGTGTGATGGGTCGCCAGGTTAGGAACATATCTAACCCAAGTTACCTTAGTCCAAAGTCTAAGGATTTCGAGTTATCATGGTAAGTATGATTTTTTGAAAATTTCCCGAAATTAGGTACTAACTCGTTAACCTCTTATGTTAATACTACTATTTTTTTAAATAGCAATAACATGGGAGGTATTTTTTTTACAAGTTTTTCATTATTCAACACGTCCCATTCAGTTCGTTGTGTGGATACAGATGATTGTATTGGTGTTTGTCGACTAAACACACATTAAGGGGTTATATACAGTTAAAATTTTCGAAAAATCGATGTTTTGAATTATTTTTTTCTTTCATAATATACATATATTAAAGTACACACACAGAAAATTTCTTGTCAATTCGGCGAATATTATCGACATTACACGCACATTTGTAATGACGTGTCAGAGCGTTCGAAAGTGCTTTTGAAACTTTAAACGCGTTTTTCTCAAAACTGTGTTTTTAAAGTCGGTGAGCAAGATTTCTCGGAAATGGCTGAACTGATCAGTCTCAAATTGTAACACAATCTTTTGAAGTATATTTTTTAGTAATTAATCGAAGGTTTTTCTCACCAATAAATATTTTTCATTTTATAAACAATTTGAGGCGTAAATTTTTGTCAAAAATCGATTTTTTTAGAAGCCGCCATTTTGTCAAAAATTATTATTTTGCTTATTTCTTCGATCAATTAAAAGATAATTCATTATATTAACGAAATATTTTTGGTTTTTTCATTTTTTATGGTCCAGTCCAGAGACATCGTGCTCACCGCAAGACGCCTTGTTTTAGAGATGCTCCCGGAGATCAGCTATGCAGCTTTGAAAATAATTATTTTTACAAATAAAAAATGTTAAAATGCAGTTAAAAGTTACCATAATATATGTACAAATTTTTACGTTAATAGATTTAAAGGTCTTCTCAAGAAAAATTCTTGAAAAATCGATCTCTTTGGGCCTCCTGACTGTATATAACCCCTTAAGGTAAGGCGCAAAAAAGTTTTTAGATGCCAATTATTGTCTGTTCGAACATTGTGAACGAGTTAGTACCTAATTTTGGGAAATTTTCCAAAAATCTTATTTACCATATCACCCCCTTAAGGCTTTGCATCGACCTTTCTAACGCCCTGTATATTGAGGATGGTTTATAAAATGTTGATTTTGGGGACAACAGATTATTGTATTTACACTCCAAGTAGAATGTCCTCAAAATGACCTTGCTTAAAATAAATACACATTATATGTATACACGCATATGATGCAAGCGACGTAACCGAAACAAAAGCGCCGGCGCAATATACCATGTACACGGTTTACTTCCCTCCTATAATCTAAAAGCTTCGTGAGTTTTCAAAGAAGAGCCGCCAGCGGCCGTTTCCGGTCGTTCCGTTCTTCCGGCCTTCCTCGTTCTCTCCCGATCTACCTCTGTTTCGTCGATTCCTTTTCCCTTCATCTTCTCGTCAGTCGTTTCTTTTTGTTATTCTTTTTATTGCATTTTCGAGCTACGGATAAAGTCGTGGAGGTTTATTATCGTTATTACACGAATTATGATCAGGTGAAGAGACCCAGACGGAGGCAGCGCGCGAGCGTGAGCGTTTACTGTTATTAGATCCAAAAACGACTTCAAAGTGAGCGAAGCTATGGAGCGGCGAATATAAACATGTGGAGAGCTCGAAGCTGAGAGGGCTTCTTAAAGGCGCAGAAGGATAGACTGGACGTCACTTTCTCGAGTAAATAAGATCTTTGGCGTCGTAAAGTTTGTTTGTAAAAAAAAAAAGAAGGAAACGTATACTATCGACGTTTACATATTGGCGGTAATCGACGGTACTAGCTTGCCTGAGAAAATGGCCGTCGAGAATGGAAAACTCGAATTTGCGAACTGATTTTCGGAGGTGAAGAGAAATTCTGTTGAATTATTTCAACGCGATTCGACTGGGCGACGTCACACGGGAAAAAAACATATCCGGGCGGGTTTTCGGTTAACACGGAAGGCGCCATTTTTGTTAGTGCAAACGTTGGCCGCAAGGGGCCGCGCATATTCACTGTAAAAAAACCGAGTGCGTTGTTTCAACACGTCCCCCCCACCGCGTTATTCAAATGAACGCGCTCCATTGGGTTTATTCAAAAAATTATTCACTAAAAGTTCAATCCCAATGGTTTTCTATTATAAACTCAATTCTCATCTATTTTGCCGAGTCGCGAGCGACGACCGTCGTTTATTTTGCGGCGTGAAGGGCGCCGCACTGTAGGCTCGATAGCAGCGCCGCCCCACGACAACTGCTCGAACAGAAAGTACATACACTGCTGCACAGATCATACATCTATAACTATACATTGTACCGACTGACACAGACTGACAGTTCACCCGTAAAAAGGTAAAAAGGTGTTTATTCATTTTCAAACTCTTTTTATTCATGATATTGAACCAATCTAATCGTATTTTTACAAAACTCACAAAATATCCAAAATTTATTGATCGAGACAATGAATGTTTTGAAAAACGTTGAAATGTAGGCAATGTTTTAACCAAAAATTTAAAATGCACAGATGAGGTTCAATGAGCGAATGAGGGATTATTTACTAAATAAGTTTAGAAGCAATCTTATGATAATAAACGAATCTTATTTTATTTGGAGAAAAAAACGTTCGAATTGTTGTTTATTTCTTCATTACTAATAATTTGTAGGTATCTACGGTGACAAATTAACTAAAGCACTTGCTCAAATGGTCACATGATCGGTATCTATTATTTCGGCGAAGGCCACTAAATATTTATTGGCCGGCCAGAGCTTTAGCGAGGTTAATTTAAAAATTATCAAGCGTAAAATTCATGGGTGAGAAGTGGAGGAAAAAAATCGATTTTTTTATGAACATTTACATTTTTGGGAGGCTTGAGCGACCTCTCAATATTTTTTGACCGCTCGCAACTTCGGTGACAATTTTTTTTTTGTTTGAAGCAGATAATTGGATGGTGAGAAAATGAAAGCCAAATAAAATAGAGCTCAAATTTGTGCCATCCTAAAAAATCCTAAATCCAATGCTAATTACGGAAACAAGATTTCTTTTCTGATTTTCTATAAATTAATATTCGGTGCATATGATTTTTTTTGCTAAGCTTGGCCCGGTTATCGACAGCCGTGGCAATTTATCGGCAGTGTTTACATTGCCTAACTGGTAATCGCTACATATGAAAACTCGTTGAAATTAGCATAAAACTATAATTTTCTATGCTGAACGCAAAGCTAAGATTCTTATTTATAACTTGAAGATGAACTTACCTCACGCGATTCCCAGACATTCTCAAATCACCCGAGATGTGACACGGTTCACTTTAACCTCCAAATGCAGGATTCGGCCGAAATTGCAGGTAGACGCCGCAGCTGAATATATTTGATTTGATTATACTTGAATACGTATACTTACGAGTGTGACAATGTAATACAACATAGTAAATACCTCCTGGACGCGAATACATCACAGATCTGCACGAACGACTGATTCTTATCTTAAAATACTTATTTAAGGAGGCTGATCAGGGTGTTTGCGGGGCAGGCAGCAGGAGGGAAACGCATATGCGTAAACACTTAACCTGTAACGGCTGCCAACCTCGAATAATCAAATTTTCGGTTACGTAGAATACATTCATTTCAGCTAATACATATGTAGAATGCACACAACTGACTGTTTAGAAATGTTGTTAATATTTTTTGTTTATTTACATCGCGAATAAGTTATTAACCAAGTTGAAATGTGGCAAACGCGCAATTCAGTTTTCAGTAACTGGTATCACTGAGCTCAGATACGAACGCCACATCGTGAGCGCGTAGCTGTCAAACATCCTGCGCGAATTCCGTTTTTTTGTTCGGCGAAAATGAAAAGATGGAAGGGAAAAATGCAAACCGAAAAACAGTACAATCGACGGTTCGAGCAAGTACAACCTGGAAAGCGGCGGAAAAAAGTAGTTGAGCCGTAAAAAGAATGCGCAGTCGAGGGACGACGCGTAATTGATTTGAAGGTTATGTCGAAACACATGCACTGCAGCTTCTGTAAAGAATGATTCAAAATGTTTAAGGGGTTACCCCCACTTGCGATTTTGAAAAAATCGATGTTTTATTGCATTTTTTGAAGTATAAGTATCTGAGAATATGTCCTGAAAATTTCAAGTCGATCCGAACAAAATTGACTGAGATATGAGCGTTGAAAGAGAAGAATCCGCGTTGAAAGAGAAACTTTAAACCCGTTTTTCTCAAAATGGCATTTCTGAAGTCGGTGACCAAGATTACTCGAACACTAATGAACCGATCTTCTCGAATTTTTGCAGGCTTATTTAATACATAAAAATGTAGTCTTTAATCGTTCGATTTTTTTTTTTCGAAAAAAATGGCCGTTTTATAGCCAAAAAACGGCCGTTTTTTTCGTTAAAATCGAACCATTAACTTTGACTGTCCGCCATTTTGTGAAAAATGAATATTTTTTAAAATCCTTCGATTAAAGACTAGTTTATACTTATATTTAACTAAATCCATCCGCATTTTTTTTTCAGATGATCCACTTCGCCGCAATGTTGGTCACCGCAAACCGTGTATATAAAAACATTATTTCATTGACGGCCATTTGCCACTAAACAATGTAATATTTTTCAATAAAAAAATTACTGAAATTTCTTCAAGATGTGTTCTTTAAGATGGTATATTGATCGATTAAAAAAGTTTTGTAGTTTTCTTTAAAAAAATTCATGAAAAAGGCATTTTTTTGCGCTACAAGTGGGGGTAACGCCTTAAATACTCTTTATGAAACCGCGGTAGGAAATTTACAGCAAGGAAGCAATAGTTTGTGCGTTTCAAATTTTGGCGCCTATTCAAAATGGCCGACTTGACAGCAGCGTTGCCACGTGCCGTAGAGCGCTTCATCGTTTTACGCGAATCAGCTGAAATTTTCTGTGAATTCTGAATTAATCCTGACGATTAATGGGAAGAACAGTTTTATGCTTAATTGCATTGCCCCTAGAATCTCTGAGCCATTGAGGTATACAAAATGGGTGTGTCATACATGAATAAACATTAGCTTCTTGTCTTTCGACTTGCGTGAGAAGAGTTCGTAGCCAGACTTTCTTCATCCAGATGAATTCGTCATTCATAACATTTCATCGGAATTACAATTCAAATGAGCCGCTTTCACCTTTAGGCAAACGTGTAAAGAACCCTCTCCGGGATGTACCAAAACTCCCTGTGCATATTTCCATCAAATCCAACAGCCACATAGCCGTGTTATGTTCTACCGTGTTGTTCCTGTCGCCCATGCAAGCTATAGCCCTGCCCTTCCATACGCACATTTCTCCTGACGCAGAAGTATTCGGAATGCGGCAGCCATGTTTTTTTCCCTCCACTGCAGCTATCCCGAGGATGGATCAGTTGGTAAAATATGATCCGTTGGTTTATTCCAGATGTACCTATCAACCTTCCTCGCGATCCCCCTCATAGTTCTGCGGGCGAAGGAATAAAAACTCCGCAACGACGAAGCTCGGTGTATTGGCCAACCGGGACAAAAGAGAACGCGCATCCACGTAAAAACACGCAGACGCGCGAATCATCATCAGCCAGGTTGTATTTTCACCTGGTATTCTCGGTATGGCATAAGCCACGCTGATTATTTCGCTTTAATTGATCTCCGGTCTCCGGAATTCGTGACTAATCTCGACATTGAGGAAAATCCGAAGATAATCTACACTGGAAATAATCAATGGCGACGTAATAAGCACCGGAGATATACGGGGGTAGGGCTAAGAACATCGTTTACAGGCATTTTTCCAATGTCCGTTCGCACGGACGCTCGCTCGATTATTTTATCCCATTACTTTGTACAGTGAAACTTCATCGCAGTGCCACAAAATACAGATGGTTCGCGGCTCTTTTACTTCTTGGCAGTTACAACCGGCATCATTCTCGTCGTAGGAAATATGTCTGAGTGTAGTAAACCTTAGTACCACTTACCGTCTCCGCCAAATACCTTTATATCGCTCTCGTACCAAGATGCTACATACGCCAGTGCAGCAATGGCAAAAAGGAAGGAGAACACGAAGCTGTTCGACCTGGTAGACTTCCTACCGCTTGATATACACCCACCGGGGTGCTACCCCACACGAGTGCCAGGCCCGCGTGCGTCGAAGCTCGGGGCTGTTGGCACCCAAGTGGATGTGGAAATCCAGAAGAGACGGTCAGTTCGAAGGATGAAGTGGTTACGTCCCGATGAGCACACATTGCATCATATGGAAATCCAAAGATCAGCTGGAGGCCTGCAATGTTTTCCCATGGGTTTGATACCAAGATGACACATCAATAGGATACAAACCGCACTGAGACAAAAAAACCAATTGAATAAAAAAATATATATTGGTTGATTCAAATAAATGCCTGATCGCGGAGTGCCACCTATATTTGAGATTGTTACAATAATATAAAATATTGGAAAATGTGATTGAGTCAAATAATATATTATTTTATTTGGAACTCGTAAGAACTCGTAAGAACTCACTTGTGGTGTAAATTTTAATATAATTGTCGTGAATTCGATTTTAATTTTCTTCAACTCGAGGAAATTCGCAACTCATTCTGTGAATTTTTTCATATTGATAATGTAATATTTGAAACTCACAATTTTTTTGCAAAAATTTCTTTGCCTCGACGCAATGCTTTCTCTCAAAGTACGTACGAACTCACTTTTGGTGTAAATTTTAATCTAATTATTGTGAATTTGATTTTAATTTGTCTTAAATACGAAAAAATTCACAACTTATTTTGGGATTTTTTTTTGTATTTACAACTTTTTGTGAATACATTTGCATTCACAGATTTTTATGTTAATTTTTTTTCATTCACATGATTTTCTTGTAAATATTCAAATGTTTTGTGAATATTCACCATTTTTCTGTGAATTTATTTGTATGTTCAGAATATTTGTGAATACAATTGTATTTGTATGCATGCATGAGAATACAAATAAGTGAAGTATGAATAAATTTGTATTTATATTCACATGAAAGTCACGATGTTCATAAATTCGTATTCGTATTTATAAATACAATTACGCCCAACTCTGCAATCCGTAGATGTATGGATGAAATAATTAAGCGGTTGCTACAACATTTTTCATTTCGTACAAAAATATAATCAATAGAATGAATTATTTCTTTACTACATCGAAACGAATATGCCATGAGACGTAAGTTTTTCAATTTGTTTTAAATCTTAAATAAAAAGTGAGCATTAGAATGATCATCGACGATAACAGTGGAGAGAATATCAGATATCCAATGGAATATCCATGGCGAGAATATCAGATCTTCAACTGATCAGAACAGATACTACACTTTGATCTTAGCCACAGGCCAAGAAGCGATACTCTTTTGAGTTTCTCCGGCCTTTAAGTAGATTTTCGGTTCGCGCTACGCTTACGAGAAACGAGCGCGCGTGCGGCTTCTAGCGGTTACTCCGAGAACTACGGGTTTCCTCACACCTATAATTTCGGTAGCGCTCGGCCATGGATTGGTTTAATTTTTTCAACCAAATGCGCAAGAACAAACTTTTATTTTGGCATAATTGTTTAACCAATTCAGACATTCGCTTAATATTTTTCAATCAAAATAAAATATTAATATTTTAACTAATAATGTACTTGAAAATCAATATCGCATATGGTGAAAAAAATAAAATAACATATTTACTCAATAGAAATTTTATCTGAATCAAACGAGCGAAATTCAATTTTTCTTGTGTACTCGAATCAACAATATTCATGTTATGAACTGAAACGCTTTTTTTGTTCGTTGCAGAAAATGCATTTAAAACTATATAATTTGTTCGCGATAATTTTTTAGATAGTTTCAACAATATATTGTTCTCGGCTAACAATACATCTTTTGAATGAGAAAAAAACTTTTAATTTCATCATGTTATTAACCCTAGGACCGCACATGGATACCGCACACCCCACATTATTAGTGAGAAATGCTAACATAATTTTTCTTGCTTTTTTCAATCGCATTTTTCACGGTAATAAATTTATATTAGGTTTTTCTCGCAGAGCCTATTTCATTCGTCAGTTCTCGAAGATTCGATTAAAAAAAAAAAATCTTTCTACGACAAACAGTTTGTTAGCAGCGTCGATTTAAAGTGCTGGGGTGAGCGTAACCCCAGTGTAGGTTATTTGTTTCGTACAGATAGTGTAGGGCCCTAGAGTTAAAGTCAATAGCGTTTTGTTTGGACTAAAAAATCCGATTATTTATACAAACAATTTTACAATTGAATCAACGAAATTTCATTCAACAACACCAATGATCATCAATGATTTTTTCTTCTCAGTGCATCACTTGGATCGACCGTTCGAAGTGGCCGTGTCTTCATCAATCCCAGCCCTTGTCTCATCCTTCCGTGCTCTCCATTAGTCGTGTGACACCCGGCTCGTCCAAGAAGCAAGCGACGAATTCCGTCGACCGTTGCATTCCTACGTGCTGGCATTGGCTCAGAAGCAACACACGGTTGATTGTCCCATCTTCCCTGGGGTTTCTTCTCTCCTGGAATAATCCTATACGGGCGCTTGCACATCGGAAACCGTGCTCAGTCAGCCCGCCCAACGCCCACCACCCACTCCTCCCTACCCTCGTCCGCTGCCTTTATCCCGGGGTTTCGGCGTGGGAGGCGCGTTGCCGGGTGGCTGTGCCGTCGCGTTTAAGCCCCGACAGTAAAACAATAAATTGCTACTCAGCCGCGGCCCAGCACCGCCAACGTTGTGCGGAGGCTACGTGTGGAGGCGCTGCTTTCTCCCTCACCCGCGGGTGAGGGAGGAAAAGCGGCCCCTGTCAGCAATTGCCCCTTCTCCGCCCGTGTCCCACTCTCCTCCGAGTCGTAAGAAAAAATGGCAGCTGGCGTGGCCCATGCGTGTGTGTGTGGCTGCGGATGGCGCGACTACTGAGCGCCCAGCACACCGATGCGAGCAAGTCAAAAAAACAACTCATTGGAGGTACGAAGTGCCCCGATGCTGTCCGTATGCGTACACGAATCGTCTGTCGGCTTCAACGCTGGCGAGGAAAGAGAAAATGTGGAGGTGGATGGTGGTTTCCGCGCCGTATCGAGTGCCCTAGGTGGGCACTCGAGGGATGAAGAGGAGAAGGAGGCCACCGTCAACTCACGAACGTTCGCACGTACACGCCAGCTCTTCAGGATCGTGTTACTCCAAGCTCTGCCTCTCTGCCTCCGTCTCTTTTTCTCTCCGCGCCACGCCGGGATCCTCGTTGCAGCGTTACTTGTCGTGGAAGTGGCAGGCCGCCGGTGGCAAGCCCGAGCATCCGAGCGCTACATTTCGCTATCGTTCCCGATGTGCAGAGAGAAGGAGCGCATAGAACGCCACGAGGATGGAGCTGGAGGGAAACGGGAGGTGGATCTCCGCTGAGTGGCGCGCCGATCGTGGGGGCGTGAACTTTCCGGCGTGGCAAACTCGGCAGCCACGCCCTTGAAAACAGTCGGCACACTGGTGTGTGCCGTTCTTTCACCGGGCTCTCCTCCGGACTCGCGGCACGATGGTGGGGGGATGTGCGGGGGGCTGGTGCCGACGAGAACCATCCCGCCGGCAGCGCGGGTCAGTCTGTCAGGCAACCGGTCTGTTACTCGGTCCGAACCCAGATCGTCGTCTGTTCGCGGCTTTTATTACAACCGGACGACAACACGGGCGGCTTCCGAACGTCCTCCATGTCTTCTTCGTTGCCGACACCACCACCCGCGTCTATTCGGTTCTTCCCTTTGCCCTCGTTGCCCCTGTGAGCACGCGGTAACGGGCGCCGTCTTCATCGGCAAGGACTACCGCGACGATCACACTGCCGATTGATACGGCCCGTTCGGTACTCACCATAATCGGGTTTCGCGCACCGTACAACCGTTGCTCTCAATCGCGAGAGCAAACGCACGATACGGCAACTTTGTGTGTTGTGTCACGTTGATAATTGATAAGAAGTGCCGTTATTCGCGGAAGTGGGGTTGGACCAATTGGTCGGAGTACTTTGGGCTGTTGACATGGCGAGGTGCGGCCTGCCCGGATTCGAGGATTTCGTTATTCAGTCCTGATCCCTAGTTATATTCTCACTCGATCCTCCTGTCGCGAATCTTTGATCGGCCGTGACTCTGTTCGTTATCCATGATCGTCGCAGTTCCCTCGTAAGTGCATCGTAAGATCGCCAGCGGAGCGCTCTCTAGGGTGGCTTTGCCTTGGTTGTTGCTTTTTTTTTGGTGAACGAACGCCAGGTGCGAAAAGGAGTGCGGTAGGTGATGTTGCTGGAGTCGCGAGGACACGCTGGTAGGAAGCAGAGAAACGGTCTGACGCTGAATTCGTACGGCGGGATCGGGGGTGTCGCTGGCGGCGTCGGGGTCGGTCCCGGCGTCGTTGGCGGCATCGGTGTTCACGGTACCGTTAGCGAAGAGGACGATGACGACTCGAGATCGTTGTTGCTCGCTGGTGTTGGCAAATTGTCGGCCGAGAACGCGCCGACGATGACAAGTACGACGATGCCGAAGAGTCCAAGTGACTGTACACGTACGGATCACGAAGGCGAGGACTGCAGCTCCAGTCCGTCGCCCAATAACAGCCTGTTGAACAATTCCAACAACAATTGTAGCAACTCGAATCGGCAGTGCGCCACGGACTTTAGCATAGCCGCTATTATGGCTAGGGATTCGCGACAGCAGCAACAGGCCCAACAGCACGAGCAACAAAACGCCAATCATCACAATCACCATCATCATCATCATCATCACCATCATCACAGGCACTCGCAGCAGCAGACCGTCGGAGGTGGAAAGCTTCATCAGCATGGTGAGTGTCGGCGATACTCGCGCGATTCCACATTCCTGGGTGCCAATGAATAATTATCGCATCAGAGGCTGTAATTCGTAACTATAATCATACCGGTAGCTGAGTTTGCAATCTCGGGGAATTGATTAATGATTCGCGCGATTAGGCGGCTTAATTGGTATGATCGGAAGAACGAAGCGAACTTTTCGTAGATACAGCACAGCCTCTTGGCGACTTCATCGTCAGCTAGGGTGACTCTCGTTATACAGAGCGCTATCGAGTGTCTCTAATAACTCGAATCTTGTAATCTTGAAACGTGCCTGATACTAGTCGTTAGCGTTTACGTCCGACGGCAGTGAGACGGCTGGCGGCGTTAATAGTCCCATCCAGGAATGGCTGAGATTATCCGTTACACTCAAAAGAGACACACATCATTCTCCGATGATGGTGAAAACGACGGCGTTAATTAATCGAGGCATAGACCGTAACGGCGTGTGTGGCACTTGTCGGACTTTACACACACACACACACAAACACACACACACACACACACGATGGTTGAAGGAGTCTGGAACGTTTATCGCATACGCGGTATTATCTTGAAGGCCTATAATAGCATCGATGCATCGCAATGACGAGGTGGTATGATTTTTTTTTTAATTCACATTCAAAGGCACGTTTACGCGACACAACTCAGCCGAAGACACGAGATAAAGAAGAATCGCGGTTGGTTAATGCTAATTGCGACCGGTAAATCCCTGTTAATCAGTGAATATACCGTAATTACGAGTCACTGCTGCGACGATAGTACTCGGCAACAGGCAAAGCTGCATATATCTCCCACCATCGAGCTCGAGACTCTTTCCACCTCGAACGTTCTCAGCATGCGAGAGTAATAACGTCGAGTTTACGACGCCTTCTCTTCTCGACTTGGCACGCGGTCACGACACTGACGACACTCCGCGCTACATCACGAGCGAGCGACAAATCTTCATTCTCGGATTCGTCCTTTTGCACGCTCGGAAATGCCCTTTAGGGCGTTCGGATTCGCCGGAACGACTTTCTTTCCCAATCGACGACTCAATTTACCGCGATTTATCTCGGTGCTGGATGCCTGTACACTCTCGCGAATCCCACTGCACACCGAACATGAATGAACTGCCGTTGTTGGCAAAAAAAAAACAGAAGGATCTTTGGCCGCACGTGGCACTCGGTTTCATTAACGCGTCACGAATACTCGCGCTCGAAGCGCGACCGTCTCGGGGACGTAATAAATAGCCAATGACTTAGTTAACCGACGACGACGACGACGACGACGACGAAGATGAAGAAGAGAGGCGGAGGGCGAGAATGAAGTGAGATTGAAGGACTCGAGTCGTGCACGGCTGCTGTGTGACTACCAGAGAGAAAGAAAGACCGATAGAGAAAAAGAACAAGGGAGAATGCGTGTGCCCCGAAAGCGTGAAGTTACGACGGGTACGGGCGGGCGGGCGCGCGCGACAGGTCAAGTCTCGGTCGCTTCACGTAAACACCGTCGAGAGCTGGTCAGGCATACGAAAGGCGACTGCTCGACCGTTCAGCATGAGCGGGTCATAACGTAGAATAAAAGAGCGAGAGAGAGAGAGAGAGCGAGAGAGAGAGAGAGAGAGAGAGAGAGCGAGAGAGAGAGCCATAGCGAAAAGTGATAAAGGTGCCTGTTGCCTGGGCGCGTATTGAGGAAGCCGAAGCGAAGAATGCGAGGGACCCGCGAACTGACGTCGGACCAGCAGCAGCCAGAAAAAGAAATAAATAATGGCGAAGCGAGAAACGAGAATTCCGAGCTGCCGCTTGGAGTGGGAATTCCTAATAAATTAATTCCAACGGGGACCCAACACTTTCGGGAGGGTCCCGGTAAATCGTATAATGTTTTGTAAACAAGCGGTCATTGGGTTGTCGCCAGGAAGATCGTGGCCCACGAAACGCCAACACAAAGGGGAAAAAAAAACGAAGGAGAAAGATGAGACGGAGAGATAGCGAAGGTGAAACGGATAATATGATTTCTCGGTTACCGTACAGGCGTGAGCAAACATTCGAGCGGAAAAAGAGGCGCGCCGAATGATTTACCGATGAAATAATTACGAGTAATTGCGAAACACGGGAAAATTATCGCTAACGAATGGGGAATAATCGTCCAGTCACTTATCGCAACTTACCAATCGTTGGCTTATCGAAAATCGAGCGCGACTGCGGTTTTGCAGTTACCAGGTGATGATCATTATCGTGACGCTTGAGTTTGCAGCGTTGGAATGCAACGAAAATGATTATTTTTGAATTTTCAAAATTTTCTTTGGCAGATTTGAGCTGCGAAAATCAGGCAGATGTTTTTTGGGATTCTTATTTAGTAGAGTAATGGATAATCTATTGATTTTGCCTTTGACAGGTGATGTTCATCATCATGACGGTGAAGTTTGCAAAGTTTAAATGCAACGAAAATAATGCTTTGAAGTTTCTCAAATTTTCTTTGGCAGATTTGAGCTACGAATATCAAGCAAACATTTTTTAGGATTTTTATTTAGTGATCTACAACTTACAAAGTATGGATAAGGGATTTTGCCATTACCAGGTGATGATCATCATCATGGCGTTGAAGTTTGCAGCGTTGGGATGCGATAAAATTGTTTTCTTTTAATTACCCAAATTTTCTTTGGCAGATTTTAGCTACGAAAATGAGGGAGACATTTTTTGGAATTCTCATTTAGTAAAGTAATGGATAATATATTGCCTTTGCTTTTACCAAGTGATGATGATCATCATGACGTTGAAGTTTGCATCGTTGAAGTGCAACGAAAATGACGCTTTTAATTTCCCGAATATCCTTTGGCAGATTTGAGCTACGCAAATCAGGCAAACATTTTTTAGGATTCTCATTTAGCGACCTAAAACTTACAAAGTAATCTCTTGATTTTGCCTTTACCAGGTGATGATCATCATCACGATGTTCAAGTTTGCATCGTTGGAATGAATAAAAATAGATGTTCTTTTCAATTTCCCAAATTTCCTCTGGCAGATTTGAGCTGCGAAAATCAGCCAAACATTTTTGGGATTCTTATTTAGCGATCCCCTTTTTGCAAAGTACGATTTTGGATAATCTATTGGATTATAATTTATATCCTTCACAACAATATTTTATAACTGTAATTGGCAAACTATGATTTGGATTCCAATGAAAATAAAAAAATTGAAAAGTATGTTCGCCGCATTCCAGCAAACTTCAACCCCTACGATCATCATCTCTGGTAGTATAAAGATGACGGACTTTGTCATTCTTCACACAATTCATTCGACGTCATCCGCATCGCCATTTTTCGCCTTGGCGACACGTCAGGATTCCGTCCGAGCCAAGAAAATGGAGCAGTGCACGGTCCCACGAGTTATGGGTTTATCGTAGGACGTAGGCACATAACGGGGGCTGGACTGAGGTTTCATATATTAGCGGGATCGGCGACGGGAGACGGGACGAGAAAATAAGGCAGAAAAATTGCTCGTAACACCATGGAATACGGACTTGTGTGCGCCACGTGGATCGGTTAGCCATTATCCTCTCTGAGCCATGGTGTTCAACGGGGTGAGCTCGCCCGCGCGGGGCCTCTCTTCTCGTCTCTCTGTAATTTAGAACCCGATAACCTTTCTTTCCGCGGACCTCGCGCGTTTCGCGCGGCCTCTTCAACGGCCTCGTGCGCGCGGCGGTATCCCCTTTGCGGCGATGCACGCGAGCTCTCTTCGACGGCAGTTAAAATTGTATAGGATCACTGCTTTATGCCAGTTATACGTACGTACACACAAGCGTGTACGTGGGGCCTAGCTCGCGCGGCCCAGCAGCGTATTTTCGCAACCCATGCAGCTTGCCAACCACTCGCCTCTTAACGGCACATCGTATGGTCTCCTTTTGTCCTCGGGCTCTCGTCTCTCTCTCTCTCTCTCTCTCTCTCTCTCTCTCTCTCTCTCTCTCTCTCTCTGTTTCTGTAGTCGTAGAAACGACGAGAGACACACATCGCATGAATGGAGAATAAAACTTCGATAAAATTGCCGTGTCCGGTTGTTAAGTAGACGAGACTGCGACAACTCTCAGTGCCCCGCTTGCTGCCAAAGAAAAACGATATAAATCTATTTGACCCATCAGCGGTCGAGTGATTTCTGGCCTCGCTGCGCTTCCGCGATCTACGCGCCAGTAAAAAATACGAAAACCCAGCACTTTTTACCGTAGAATGCGAATTGTTTACTTAAGGTAGATGGTTGCATACTGAAAGTAACCCCGATAAAATGTGGCCAGCTCACCCCAACCCTAAGAAATATAGGGGTTGAAAACTTAAAAATCGCCGTATCTCGATAATTAATAGCCCGATCGGAAAAGGTTTCAAACAAAAGTTATGTGGAGTAATAAAATACGTATAAAGTTATTCGACGTCCAACCCCCTATCTTTGAAAATAGCGGCACAAAAACGATTCGAAAATTCGGGGTTGATGCGCGTGCTCTCGTGTTTTTGTGCCGCTATTTTCAAAGATAGGGGGTTGGACGTTGAATAACTTTGTACGTATTTCATTATTCCAAACAACTTTTGTTTGAAACATTTTTTGATCGGGCTATTAATTAGAGAGATACGGCGATTTTTATGTTTTCAACCCCTATTTATTAGGGTTGGGGCGAGTTGAGGGCCAACATTTTATTGGGGCTACTTTCAGTATGCAACCATCTACCTTCAGTCAAAAATTGATATGCTACGCTAAAAAGTGCTGGGTTTTCGTCCCTTCTACTGGACTACTTGGCCAATCCCGACTGACGCCGGCGACTTGTGGTTTGACGCAGCTATGAGGTAGCAGCTCGCAATTTTTGCGATTTGCGCAGTTCGGACTCTTTGCTCCATTAGTCCTGGTTTACCTTCCCATGCAAATGGGACTTTGGTGGGTGACTTTTTTTTTCATGTTTATCATGTGCGAAAGTTTGTTGGGGAGTCCCAAGATCCTACCACAGCTACTTTGACAGAGCGCCAAAATACGTTTTAAATGTGTGTACAGCGAGCCCGCTTGACCTTCTGTGGCGGGCGGCGAGTGCGGGGTATAAACTTGGACAACAATTTGTTGTTCTACTTTATCATAATGTTGCTAAAGTTCATTGTAATGTTGCTCAAGTTGATTTTAATCTCAATGGCAATTATAAGACTCATTAGGTGCCTATAATAGCACCCCAGGAACTTGATATTTTTATGTAAGATGTTTCCTCAAGGGAGGGCACCACTGGAACTGCCCATTTTCGACGGTTTTCTTTGGATTTTTTTTAAGAAAGCAAAAAATACGTGATCACACAAGCTTTTAGGTTTTATACGGTATATATTGAAGTATGTAAAAAAAAATTATTTGTCAAAAGTATACAAAATGGTGGCGCACCAGTCACTAAATTTAGTCCCGGAACTAAGAGTAAAATATGGTCGTTAATTACATTATTTTTAGCAGTCAAGTACGGGGGGAATTAAAAAATAATTAAAAGAAAAATAGAGACGAGTTTGAAAAAAAAGTTCGTTTTTTCGACCATAATTTTCATCTCAAAAGTGATATTATTTTTACAATTTTCGATTCATCGAAAAAAGCGCTCGTACTTGACTGTTAGAGCTATCTACGAAGCTACAGTTAAAATTTCAGTTCGATTGAACGATAATTGTTCGAGTTCTGCTGCCTTAATAACGATGACAATTAGGTTATAAAAAATCGTTGTTTTCACTAATTTCATATATAATGCATAACATATTACATTTTTTATCAAAATGATTCCAAAGTAACCCGTAATCTTTGACATAAGTTGCATTTCAATGCCCTGTCAACGAAGCCCCACACTCGGGGCTACTTTGACACTTACAAAAATGTATATATGAGGAAGTGGTGGAACTTGACTTTCTTTTACATTTGATAGCCAAATGACACACTGTTCTATTGGAGCAAGAAAAGTTGGTCTCTAGGATGTTAAAAAAAAGTGACCTACAAAAAACTTCCAAAACCTGTTCAAAGTAGCCCCTTTTTACGGTATGCTCGATGAATACAGTTTCAAGATGTGATAGGTATACCAAGAGAAATCTTTACTGGTAGGTACCAAGGTGCTGCGTAAAAAAAAGAAACGTAAGAATTTGTCGATAATTCGACGTGTTCGCCAGGTCGCCGACACGACAAATGGCCCGCTTGAAGAATTGAGCAAGACGTCTCTCTGTCAATGAATTAGCTGATGGTTGGGGCCCCCTTTAATTCGATGGTGCATACACGACACGTACACGAGAGACCACACAGAGCAGTATGACAACACAATATTATGCGGGAGGATACAAGAGTCTTCTTTCCTCTCCCTCTCCCTCTCTCTCTCTCTCTCTCTCTCTCTCTCTCTCTCTCTCTCTCGCGGCTTCATCAACACACTTTTACAACAGCTCGAGTTTTCGCCACGTCATCATCGGAGTTACTCTTTCTTCGAGGCCCGCAAGAGCCACGCGCGACTCATTCTTATATTTTTTTTTTGCCTGAGCCGAGCTTGAAGCTTCCTCCGTACGTCCACTCTTGAGTTTTCCGAGATGAGAGAGGTCGGCGGAAGCGTGCGCGAGAGAATAGTACCTAATCGATTGCCTCGTCTCGGCAGCTTTGATTCCGTATTTTTCTCTCTTTCGATCATGGCTACGTCCCGATCGCAGCAGCGTTCCGCTTCCTCGTACGACACCAACAACGCAAATTTACTTTTTTTGACAGAGAGCTCGTAAGTTGATATAATTAAGGGGGTATCCCTTTCTGGAATCTTCGAAAAATCGTTTTTTGCATATTGTTAGAGTGTGAACTTTCAAGAATATTTTGAGACCAAGCGGACCCTGAAATTCTGAAAATTGACGAAGTTACGAAGTTAAATTAATTCTGAAGCTAAATTAATTCTTAAAATGACGAAATTTAAAATTAAACATTTTAAAGAACCAAAATAGACGAATTTAAATTAATTCTGAAAATTGACGAAATTTTAGTGGAACAGTGTGCGTCGGGTTGACCGCGATCCGTCGAGTTTAAACGCGATTATCTCGAAAGTACCATATCTTGACAAGGCGAGATGGATATCTCGAGTAACCCCCATGGAAATTTAAGTGTGTACAATATATGCAGAAATTATATGCTATATATATATATATATATATATATATATATATATATATATATATATATATATATATATATATCGGTCGCATATATAGTGACGAAAAATAGAATAATACGTATATATTCAGTATATATGCACCAAATATATGACGCATATATGACCCATATATTTCCGATATATTTTTCTGACCAAAACATATATGCTACGTATAAACACTATATATGATGCATATATGAGGCACATACGACGCACATATTTTCGATATATTTTCAATCTATTTTTTTGTCAGAAAAATATACCAAAAATGTATGCGTCATATATGACTCATATATGTGTCATTTATGCGTCATATATGACGCATACATTTGTGATACATATTCCTGACAAAAAATATATGCTGTGTATAAACACTATTACAGTTAAACTTAATAAAACTTAAAACTTAAATCTAAAAAAACTTAACTTACAGTTCAAGTACGCTATTACATATAAAAACTATAAGTGTCATTTCAAGAACATTCCGTGAAATTTGTACGCGAAAATATCCCCAAACAAGCCGGTGACAAAGCTTTTCCAAGAACGCCTTTGGAAAAACACGATTCGCGGTGTTCACTGTATCTCAGCTACAAATTATCCGAAATCAAGTACCATTAAATTTTAGTCAAAGTATCATCAAATCCTCCCCCCAACGGTCTTCGATAATTTTTTTTTCATTTCTAAATTTTTCGTGGTCATGTAAAGTGAAAAGTGCTATTTTTCACGAAAAATTCCGCCATTTTGGGGATGGAAAACCCCCTCGATGTAAAAAAAAATCTCAAACTAACCGTTGGGCGGAGGTATTTTATATGCAGAAAGTGTGTACCAAGTTTGAAATAAATCATGTAGTTTTCAAATGGCAGTGAACACGGACTTTAAAAAAGTGGTTTCGAGAAAAACGCGGCACCGGCTTGTTTGTGGATATTTTCGCGTACAAATTTCACGGAATGTTCTTGAAATGACACTCAACAATGTACAAAAGGTTTCGATAAATTTACTCTTTCCATATGGATGAAAAAAATTCGCAAAAAAGTGTTTTTTTTCACGCTGAAATCCCTACCCTCCCCTTAAACGAAGAATCACCAGCTGTTCGCCCACTGCGAATCAATCTGCACTGGTACGTTGCGGAAATATCTCTCTTTTCCCGTGGCGCGATTCATTTCGTAAGTCGACACGTTTCTCTTACGGTGTCCGCCGGAAGTCAAAAAGCTCCACGTTCACGCACGTATGCGCCAAGGTATTACTTTGTGCGAACGTTTGACGATCCAATTATGTCCGGAGCGGGCTTGACTTAATCCGTGGTGTGGAAAAAATGAGTCTGGCGACCGTTTCTCATATCGTCAGATGGTGGCGCTGTTTTCATAAGAGCTTGCGCCTTCTGACGATGAAGATAGAGTTCTCTCTCTCTCTCTCTCTCTCTCTCTCTCTCTCTCTTCGCTTTTTTACGAACTCATCGCTGCGGGTCTCGAGAGCTTTTCATTTTGATGTTTCGCTAGCTATATACCCCGGCGTCTCGAAAAGTCATTCTTCCCTTTGAACCCTCGACGCTACCCGAGGTCTCCCCCCCGCTCTCGCTCTTTTTGCAGACTTTCGCAGACTCTCCTTGCTCGCATTCGAGTTTCTGCATTCGAGGGCTCTCGGCGAGTCCAACACAGGCGTAAATGCTTCTCCCTCGTAAATAACGTCCCACACGTCCGGTAATACCGGTGGTGGATGTCTCTCCCTCGCAACGTACCATCGGGTACACTATGATACTTAAACACAAGCGCGGAGAAGCACGCGAAGCGGAGCAGACCTTAGTCGTTCTTTTCGTCAGTCGTTTAACACCGGCGTTGACGTTGTCGAATAAAAATACTCGGCAGTTGCCTTTTTCGAGGACCACACGCGCTCGAGATACGTACGAAGAGCGGCCAATTAAGAGATACCACGGCTCGAGCTCGTCCGTGAATGTTTGGTTGCTGCGAACCCCATTCGAGGCAAGGACGAGGAACTGCCGAATTTTTGCCGAATTTCCAACATTTTATCTCGCTTCGCGCGTTCCGGTTTTTATTTAGCTTCGAATGTTCGTCGCAGATTTTTCGAAGAGAGAGACAGAGAATGAGAGGGCGAGTGGAAAGAGTCTCAAGGAAGGAAGGAGTCGACGAGGACTCGCACGATTCATCGCGATGGCCGCTGCAACTGTAACCACCCACGCGTGTCCGCTCGATTTGTAACGGAGAAGGAGAAGTGACTCCGACTTGAATGTGTGATACTCGTTGAACGCGCAGCTTCATCGTCTCGTGCTTTTCCGTGATTATACTACGGCATACGCGTATGTCAGTGCTGGAGGTATTTGTGTCCGTGTGGAGACGAGTAACGTGGCAAAAAATCGTTCTCGCAGCGTTCGGAGCCCGCGAAGTGAATGCTTTAAATTATCGACTGTTACTCAAGTCTTTTTATTCTTTCCCTGCTCTCTACGGTTGTACCCTATGATCATTCCGTCGCGAGTCCTCGCCTATTATTTATGTTCGGCGTCTTGAGTACGCTTCGAAACTCATTTGGACACGGAACGGGTGTATTTCGCAATCGAACACTTTCCGAGCGGTGCGAAGGCGCGGACGGTCGATCCAATTTCCCATTCTCGACGATGAAACGACGCGCAGCTCTTGAGGCGGGAGCCTGAATCGGAAAGTCCAAAAAAGCGTTTTTTCTGGAATTTTTTTTTCAGATGGGGGAAATGCAAGTGAGTCCAGTAAACATTGAGGTATCTTTTCATGGATATTTGGAATGTATAGAAAAAAATTGTGCGCCTTGCTACTGCAGTTCCAAACTGGCGGAAAAGAACCAAATAAAGCAATACAATTTTCATTTGTCATATATTTTGATTATGGGTGAATTGAGAAAAAGCTGAAAAAATCGTGAAATTATAAGTTTTCTCAGGTTTGAAAAAAATGTGTTTGAGGCGTTACCCCCACTTGTAGCGCAAAAAAGGCCTTTTTCATGATTTTTTTTAAAGAAAACTACAAAACTTTTTTAATCGATCAATATACCATTTTAAAGAACACATCTTGAAGAACTTTCAGTAGTTTTTTTATTGAAAAATATTACATTGTTTAGTCGCAAATGGCCGTCAATGAAATAATGTTTTTATATGCACGGTTTGCGGTGACCAACATTGCGGCGAAGTGGATCATCTGAAAAAAAAATGCGGATGGATTTAGTCAAATATAAGTATAAGCCAGTCTTTAATCGAAGGATTTCACAAAATATTCATTTTTCACAAAATAGCGGACAGTCAAAGTTAATGGTTCGATTTTAACGAAAAAAACGGCCGTTTTTTGGCTATAAAACGGCAATTTTTGTCGAAAAAAAAATCGAACGATTAAAGACTACATTTTTATGTATTAAATAAGCCTGCAAAATTTCAAGAAGATCGGTTCATTAGTGTTCGAGTAATCTTGGTCACCGACTTCAGAAATGCCATTTTGAGAAAAACGCGTTTAAGGGGGGATTGTCTTTTTTTTTTCGCAAAATTTACCGCTTTTTGGGAATTTTTCTGTGAAGAAAGTATACAACGGAAAACTTGTGAAACTTGGCATATAGTTTTATTGATCTGTTTACTACATACAAAAAAATTTTTAAACAATTTCATCAAAAAATCCGCCTCCCACCCCCCTCGACGCGCGATGGTCCTTTTTTGATGGTGTGCACGATTACAGCCTTCACGTTCATCCTGCAACAAAAACCCAAAAAGCATTTTACTCTAGACACATATAGCTATCGTTCGATGAAGGGGAAAAAAAAATTGACGATTCGGTGACGTTTTGAACTTGAAGTATCGATTTTTCGAAAAAAATTGATCGATTTTTTGTTATAAATAAAAAACTATTGAACGTATTGCTTTTTTGCTTCATCAAACGATAAAAGGATGTCAGCTGAGCATTCTGTCCAAATTTGAAGGCAATCGGTTGAATAGTTTTTGAGAAATCGTGCACACCATCAAAAAAGGACCATCGCGCGTCGAGGGGGGTGGGAGGCGGATTTTTTGATGAAATTGTTTAAAAATTTTTTTGTATGTAGTAAACAGATCAATAAAACTATATGCCAAGTTTCACAAGTTTTCCGTTGTATACTTTCTTCACAAAAAAATTCCCAAAAAGCGGTAAATTTTGCGAAAAAAAAAGACAATCCCCCCTTAAAGTTTCTCTTACAACGCTCTTTCAACGCAGATTCTTCTCTTTCAACGCACATATCTCAGTCAATTTTGTTCGGATAGACTGGAAATTTTCAGGACATATTCTCAGATACTTATACTTCAAAAAAATGCAATTAAAAAAATATCGTTTTTTTCAAAATGGCAAGTGGGGGTAACCCCTTAAGGGGAGATACACCCCAAGGAGCCGGAAATAAGGTCATTTTTGTGAATTTTTTCAAGGAAAACTATTTGAAATTTCGGATTGGGGTTTTAATTATCTAAAAGTATATACATTTAAAAATACGTTGAATTTTCTTTATTTAAAAATATCGAAAATATACAAGGATATTGTATGATCCTTGGAGCGTCGTAAAAAAAATCTGCGTATACGGTACTCACTGGCGTTTCTTCTAAAATCAGCTGAAAAAAAAACCAAAAAGATTATTAAATTAGATACTATAATCTAATACTTGTCATAGCCGATTTTGAAAATATCGATTTATGACAAAATGGCGGACGTTTGAACATAAATAGTGATTTTTGGGCCAAAAATTAGTTATTATTTTGCCTATAAAACAAAAACTAAGTAAAGGAAAAAAAATCCTATGACAAGTACTAGATGATGGTGTATAGAATAACCACAAAAAATGTAAAAACTTTTACACGTAGATATACCAATTGAGAATAGATTTATATGAATAATTTTTTTTTCAATGCTTTGGAGCACTTCGAAAAAAAAATTATTGAATTAGTCTGAGAACCCCATGTTTATTCAAATGGGAAACAAAACGAGCTTACAGGCACGTCTTCTCATTGGACTACAGCGCTGGGGTTTCGCGCATATTTTTATTTATTTACATCGAACCTATCTGGGGGGCGCACTCGTCGAAATTCGTCAACACCCCCATTAAGGACCACCCTAATCAGTATAGACATAATATTTTCAAAAAAATATACAGTTCTGTGGCACAGCAAAATCGGCCGTTGAGCTCTGTTATCCAACAAGTATATTATATCTTTGCCATGCAACTTAAATTTGCTTGTACTCGTAGTGGGCTTTCGAGGCGGAAAATAAAATATTTAAGGAAAAGCGTCTAATACAGCGCTCACGTATTCGAATAAATTTATCCATTAAGCACGTTTACGCGCGGACTGCAAGCATCAGTGGGGATCGTCGTCACGGCTCGGCTCGTTCTTTCGTGCTAATGAAGGACTATGCATACATACGCATACAAATTGTCTATACACGTACATGAGCCAAGCTTGCGTTGCGCTCCGAGCCAGTAAGTGGATAATTAGGCCTTTTTTCCCCTCAAAGCGTAGGTGCCATTACATCCTTTACGGACGAGCTATGTTCGACGTTTTTGCTACCGTCGGTGCTCAGTCCATCGCGGAATTACTTTGATCCTTCACTCCTTTTCGGTACAAACACGGAGTTGCACCGTCCCGTACACAGTTCGAAAGTCGGCGAACCGTGCACGTACATACACAGCGAGACCGAACTATTCCGGTGATGAGGAAAAAAGATTCGATACTGCGAGACGAATGAGAAGAAAAAAAATGGTAAAAAAATGGTAACGAAAAAAAGGGAGTTCTCTTCGTACGGTTCTCGACGACATGTGGGTGGAGGATGCTGTTCTTACTTCATGTAGAATTCCGAAGCACATAGTACGTTCTTTTTTTTCCGATCCTCCGTCTCTCGTCTCGTCGACAGGCCTTTCTTTTTCATTTTTTTTGACTCTCTCGTCTCTCGCTCCTCGTTCCTCGCCTTCATTATCGCGTCTTTGAGAGACGTGAGGGAGTCAGGAAATGTCGCTCGTAAAATTAGGCTTCTACTGGATGAACGACACGGGAGGGGGGGGGGGGGGTGAAATGAAAAAAACCTGAAGATCTATTAACTGTAATTAACGTAGGGAAAAAAACGATGTGATTTTTGGGCTTTGGGGAATTTCATATTTGACGGGAACCAATGAGGATTGTACGTTTGTTGCAGAGAGGGAAGCAAGTGGCTCGGGAGTCGGTCGCGTAAGTGCACCGCCGCCGAGCCAGGACTCCTCGGTCGACATGGACGACGAGGTCGAGACCGACGACGCCGGTAGCACGAATGGCAAGGCAGCCTCGCCCGTCAATCCTTTGCTCCAGGAGTACTCGAATTCCGAGGAGCTCAGGCACGTCGTGTGCCACCTCGAGACTAAAGATCTTTGGGACAAATTCAACGAGCTCGGCACGGAAATGATCATCACAAAAACTGGAAGGTGAGTCGACTGGGCGTAATTCCATTCCCGAGACGGAGAAACGATCAAATTATTCTTCAATATTTATTCGGTATTGAGGATCCGCCTACGGTCGACTTCGCGCGGAAAAGTTAGGCCTATGGACATTTGTGCGAGAATGTGATAACTTCACGATGGAAAATATACAAAAATTACGCATGCTCAAAGTTACCACTGTGACGAGCGGAAAAAAGTCGTTTTTAAAAATTCTTTTTCTGTATTAGTTTATTTATTTGGGATTTGGAAAAAGGTATGTAATAACATACCTTAATAAAGCATACATTGAATTTATTTCATGGACATTTTTATTTAAAAAATCGAAATGAAAAGAGAGCCGCTGTATAAAAAATATACTCCATCGGCCGGGTCGATGACTCGACAATTGTTGGTCTGAAAGATGAAAATAATTTTTTTTTATAATCTAAATTAAATTTCAAAAAAAGCTACGTGCAACGATAGCTACTGCAATCATAGAAAATTTTGGTTTTTTTTTTAAATTTGAAAATCGGACAATTGTAGCTAGAGTTATGATTCGAGTTAGATCGAGAAAAGGCGTTTCAAGAAAAACCGCGATTGAAAGTTTTAGTACGCGGTCAATTTTCAATATTTTTACCCCAACATTTTTTCACATATTTTTGAATATGTATACTCTGAAAAAATGCAAAGAAAAAAACGATTTTTATACCCGTCACAGTGGTGTTCCGTCTTAACGACGAGCGTTGAACCGCTGCTTCGCTCGCGTGCAGATTATGTTGATGTTTAGCGTCGTTCGAATGCAACAAAGAAATGTTTTCGAACTGCGTTTATTCTTTTTGGCGATTGCAGAATACGAAAATCGCTGAAAAGTTTTTTCGGATCCTCACAGGAGATCTGCAACCTAAATCTGCCGAAAAGATTTTCCATAACAATAACGTTGATGAAATGAAGAAAAAAAACGTATTATCGTTGTGCTTCAACGACGCGTTCTTCAACACCATCACGTAGGTCGGAAATTTGGGTTCGTAGATATGCCGGGAATGGATTTTAGGGTCGTATTCCATCAATGGTTGTACTATATCAAAGTTAGTGCGAAAAAATCGTTTTCTATCTATTGAAAAAAAAAAACATGTTCCACATACTTTGATCCGTATTCCTACTCACATCGGTAGAAAAAAAGAAAAAACATGGAGTCGAACAATATAGGCATACAATATACATCAATAATAAATGCCAACGAAAGTGTTTCTACATTAAGTATTTAGTGAAGCGCCCCTACAGTGAAAAATGACTTTTCTCAGATTCTACTTGGCGAATAGAAATGAAACAAAGTGCAGGGAATTCTGGAAACGTTTATTTCCACATGCCGGACGTGCAGACAAAAAAAGCTTGCTCCGTTTTCCCACCAACTTCGCTCAGAAAGACACTTTTAACAATGATAGATATTGTCGTGCCATCATGTTTTAACCCTACCAGTAAAATATTTTTTTCTGACGGCCATTTTCCCTCAACAGAACAAAACTACGGCAAACCGTTTCCAAGATTCTTATTAGAAACCGACGACCTAAATCTATCGATAATGATTTTAGATAACAATAAAAATGGAGAAAAAAGAAAAATTCGTTGCTTTCCAACGATGCAAACTTCAACAACATCAATTTAATCATATCACCAACTTCAACATCAATTCTATCATATTAAAATTTTATCATATTAAGCAGTTCAGTTGTAATGAAATGAAAACAGTCGACTTTTTGTTGTCTAGCATCGAATCGACGTTTCCATTTCACACAATTGACTCGTTGGGAATTGCAACCCTTGCCCGAAAAGGAGGGGCAACGAGAGGGGTAGAGAAAAAGAGAGAGAGAGAGAGAGAGAGAGAGAGAGAGAGAGAGAGAGAGAGAGAGAGAGAGAGAGAGAGAGAGAGAAGGGTGTGATTCGTAGGTTCGGTGACACAGGTTTCGTGAGCAGAGGGTGAATTTCTCGGGGTGTTCGACGTTGTTGTTTTCTCCCGCGTTTAGTGGCGTGCTCATGCTGCTGTTGGTGTTCGAAACGTTTGTTGCTACTCCTGCGGGTACTACATCAATGTCTCGAGTCTCGACGTGTCAACGTCACTGGTCTCGCGACTCTTTCTCATTACGGGGTGCCCCATCGACCCGTTGGGGTTCCTGCAGTTCATCTTCCTCTCTCTCTCTCTTTTTGTTTCTCCGTCTTTCTCTCGGGTTAAAAAGCCATCAGGAACACCGTTAGTGTGCTAAGGCCATGTCGACGGACCGACACTTCTCTCCCTCCCTCCCTCCTTTCTATCTGGCAGTAGAAATTCAATCAGGCCGTATGGTCCGGGTCGCGGAATAGCAGCATTGACTAGTTGACCGTCCAAAGTGGTCGAAACGCCAACCAAGAGGGAAATAGATTGTCCCAGATTGGAATGAGCGATTGAGCGAAAGATGAGGAGTTGAGCGAACAGAGTGTTCTCTCGGCTACCGAGTAAATGACTACATTGACCCGCGGTCAATTAGCCCGAGACCTCACGCCGAGCTTGAAAACATCTTCCCGTTGTCCCCCCTTCGGCGATGGGCAAAATTACTTTAGCACTTTCTTCCGTATACCGCGTTCCCGCAGAGCTACCCGAAGTTTTCCATTTTGTGGTATTTTGAATGAGCGCAGCGGCGAAGAACGCATTAGAAAAGAGAAAGTTTGGGGGCCAAAGGTTCATAATTGAACAAGAAGAGTAGAAAACTTCGGTCTCTCCGCTTTCGTTCATCGGTAACTTGTAATTTTACTTTACGATGAGCGGCTTATGCAAATTTACGAAAAATATCGCCCAAAAATACAACGTTGAACGGGAAATGGTAAAGAATTTTCTCGCCGCGTCGGAATGAATTTAGCATAATGAAGCGAAATTAACAAGGGACAATGAGAGAACAAAACGTTTTGTAAAAGTCTCGTTTATCCTTCTCGCCCACTTTGAATTATAGATCAAACGAATTTCAAAACTGGATGAATTTTTCGAGACAAAAGAAGTTTTGGGGTCTGCATAATTGATGGGCGCTGAGTATGAGACTCTGATCTGACTCCGAAGCTCCAGTGTCTTTCAAAATAGTTGCTTACATCTTCTGTTACCGACTGAGCCAGTGTTACCCTATTTCAAAATGATGCGAAGCAGACATGGGAACAAAAGACATAAGCATTGCGGTGCCGACGGCAGAGCGAGAGAGACACGAATATCTTTAATATCAGCTTAAGGCCTTTGGCCATAGTAACGGGTATAAAATCATGTGCGAATTTAACAATTTTTTTCGTATGAAAAAGTGATTCACTCATAAAATTAATTACACATCTATTTAGTATGAATATCAAGCTGTTAGGATTTTTTTTTCGATGTACAAAATCGCCGATTACTCGAAACTTCTCGAAACAGCTTTTTCCAAGTGGCGTGACAAATAACTTCAACAATTTTCACTTGATTTGCTTCAAATTTAAAGGTTATGTTCCTAATTGCATTTTGACGAGAAGTACGTACGGAATTTCTGTTTAATCGAAAACTTTTCATTTATGAGCTGTTTATGAGCAGTTATAACGAAATTTTTCGCTGACAATTAATTTCTTACGTTCAAATACCTACAACTTTTGAATAAAACAATATTTTTTAAATTCCGTACGTACTTCTCTAGATATTCTAATGTAGATTGACGAGAATTTTTGTTTTTTGTTCTAGGTAAAAAATTGTCGATGCTAAATTTCATGCCGCGGAGCGCTTAAAAAAAGATAACGAAAGAAAATATTATTAGTCGACCATGTTGTATATCGAAAAAAAATACATATTTTCTAAAAGCTTGATATTCATACTAAATAGATGTGTAATTAATTTTATGAGCGAATTACTTTTTCATGCGAAAAAAATTTGTTAAATTAGAACATGATTTCATATCCGTTAGTGTGGCCTAAGGCCTTAAGCTTTGTATTTCAAAAACCCAAAAGAAATATTTTCCACGGATTTTTATTTATTCGAAAGCTCGACGTGTGCGAGGAATGAGCATGACGGTGTTGGGGTCGCCATGGCAAAAAAGGGGTGGTTTCAGTGAGGGGTGAAAAACCTAGAGTGTAGAGACATTTCAGGCGACAACCGTCTGATTACCCGGCCACATTTCTACTATCAACACAAGTACAACCCTTTCGCTCTCTCCCTCAATCACTTGCAGCAAGCGATGCAGGGGAGTAGATAGGGCACCCCTGCACGAAAACCTCGGTGTTTTTCCCTTCGTTCCCAAGAGACCAAAGAGCTGTACTCCAGTCGGTTGGGCGCTTACTCGTCCGGCGGTAATTAGATCTCCCTCTGTCTTTCTCTTCTCGCTTGGAAAACAATCCCCAAGCGTATTGCCCCCTGCTTACTCGGCTTCCTCTTCCTCCGCACACTCTTTCAAACCACGCCACTTCCTGTCTCTCGGACTCTCGGCTGCTTCCAAGTGCCGAGCGAGACACGAACATTTCCTCGATTCGACCAATCTCCATTCTCGCTCTTCACCCTCTCCAGAGGGTGCGAAGAGGGTGGTTCGATGGTTGACGAGCGCGTGCAGAGCTCACGCCCTCTTTCTCCACTCTCACGTCGTAAGATGGAGGAATGGAGAGAAAGTAGAGTGAATTTGGGCTCTTAGTTGATTCCACGTGACAGTAAGGGCGGTTTAGGGATCTCAAGTTTGGCTATACGTATAAAACAGTTTCGTGACTGACTGACTTAATGACTGGCTGACATATGGACAACGCACTGAATATAGAGACATGAAATTTGGAAGATATGTTCCTTAGAAGGTGTAGAGGTGCACTAAGAAAGGATTTTTCGAAAATCAACTCCCAAGGGGGTGAAATTGGGCGTAACAGTTTGTATGGGAAATTGTATTCCTTGCGCGTATCCACCCGATCGAAGCTGGGGAAGCTAGCAAGGTTGACTGGGTACAGTTGTAACAATTCTGCTTCTATGGTCCACAGCATCGCCATCATATGACGAAGCCTTGGAGCAAATACACAAATAAAAGGGTGTTTATCTATCTTCGAATGGGTATTACAATTTAAAGTGTACGTGCAATAGTTAGTCAACAAGATTAATTTCGAAACAAGTCTGCTTTTATTACAGCTGACCATGGTACAGGGGTCAGTTGTAACAGACACAAGAAGACAACATCTTTTCAATGTAGTTTAATCACACTTAAATGATAGAAAACAGCCTTTTATCATTCTATGGCTAACATGGCGCACTTTTTATAATGTTTTATAATCAGTCAACAATAAACTAACGGGTCACACAACAATAAACTAATCGCTAACACAACCTTCCTAACCAGACACGAACCCAACATGGAAACCAAACCAATTTAGATCAAATAAAACTTGTTTTTACAGGGTGTCCAATGGGAAGTTGCTTAAACTAATCGACTGTCATTTTAAAACAAGTGCACAGAATCAGAAAAGCCAAATTGCTTTCAATAGAGGAAACTCTGCAGTTTTAAACGCACATAAATAAAACCGAGTAAAATATTTTTTATGTCAATTTATTACATCTTATAAAAATAACGAAAAAGTACAGTGATTAATGATAGATATTTTCGAAGTGCGAACCGTTAGATTGTGCACAAAAATCAATTCTCTTTTGAAAACTGTGAAAAACTTTGTCCAACATATCGTTCGTAATGCCGCGAACCACTTCCTGGATGGCCGCGATCAGTTCTTCTACTGTGCTGGGGTTTTTAGCGTAACAATCATCTTTAATGTAACCCCACAAGAAAAAATCACAAGGGTTCAGGTCCGGTGAGTACGGAGGCCATTCTAGTCCGCCTTGAGCAAATTTAGGGTACCCCAGATCGATTACTCGAGTCCCATATACGCGATGAATAGCTTCAAACACCTCGTGAGTCCGGTGCGGCGTCGCTCCATCTTGCATGAAGTAAAATTTTTTAACCAGTCCCCTCTTTTTTGCATAAGGGAAGTATTTCGTTTCCAAAAGCTGTTTGTAACTCTCTTCTGTTACCGTAGATTCCAAGAATGGCAAATAAATTCCTTTTACTGAAATCGCTGCCCATGCCGTTGCTTTCTGTGGATGAAGGGACTTCGCTAGCGATATGTTGGGATTTTCCGTTCCCCAAAACCGGTAATTTTGCTTGTTTACGTACCCATTCATCCAAAAATGTGCTTCATCGGAATAAATAATCAATTTCTCATTGAGTCCTTCGGCTTCAAACATTCCCGTAATAGTGTTACAAAATTCGATGCGTTTCGTCATGGCATGTTCAGTTAACAATTGACGAGTGCTTATTTTATACGGATGAAACTTTAAAAAATATTTCAAAATGTTGTGTAATGATGATTTGGTTATTTTTAATGCTTGAGCAGCTTTCCGAATCGAATCATTTGGATTTTGTTTGAAATAATTCTCAACTTCGTTGATCGTCTCTGGTGTAGTCACCGTAACAGATGGACCTGGCAACTCGTGTCTACGGTCCTGGAGTGTACCATACTTCACGAAGTTATCGATTATCCTACAAAAATTAACGTAAAATTACTTCAATGCAGTTTAATTGAATTGAAACACAAGTTGTGTGATAGATGAATATGATTAAATATTCAATTCTTACCTTTTCAGAGTGTTTTCGCTGGCAACTCTATGAGTTCCAAACTTAGTACGAAACCCTCTATACGCATTACGATAAATTTTTCCCCTCAAGAAGAAGCACTCAATAAGATATACTTTTTCTTCCGTGGTGAGCTCACTCATTTTGACGCGCGCGTACTTGCTTCAACCACGGCTGGAATAAAACTGCGGGGCCTCAGGTCTACGCCTTAGAAAAAGGGACTCCTATTGAATTCATGGAGGGAAGAGACACTCATTTAGTTTCAGCAACTTCCTATTGGACACCCTGTATGATAAAGAGAAGTTGCTAAGATGAAATAAGGCACCTCTGCTTCAACAGATTAAGAAATAAAATCTAATCAATAGAATTTAGAGCATCTTTACGGCTGCAAGGAAAAATGAACATAAAATTAAAATATGTTGGGCTAGGTTACAGGAAGGATCAATCTGACTAACAGTTATGGCATTGGCAGTTTGGACTGGACACAGACTACCGTCTGTGCATTCTTCGTGGGTCCAAACATAGCAGCTTGCGTATTGTATTCATCTTTCTCTTGGACAGCTCCCTACATACGATGCTACACAAACAAGGCAGCAATACTCCTCTTTTTCTGATAAGCGGGATGTTGATCTTCTTGTTTCTATTTTTTCGGCCTCTAGAGTGGCCTGACCCCTCAATTCTGCAATACCCAATGAACATTGATAAAATCTCAATGCTTTATGAATTCGCAGTCTGGTTTTGCAACTATCCTGAATAGTAATGATCACAAGATTCCTTTGTAAAATGTTTATAAAATGTAATAATGAAAAATTAACTACTATCTCCGTGCGAGTATCCCTGGTACGTATCATCTCGGCGACGGGGCCATTTACAAGAGGTTCAATCTTACGAACGAAATAATAGAGCAGGTATCTATAGCGAGTGGGGGGGATGAGCTGAGCGACAATTTCGAGAGAGAGCGAGAGAGAGAGAGAGAGAGAGAGAGAGAGAGCACTTTCATTAACGAGAGAACGGGTTATCGCCTCGGCCATACCCGGGGTGGTTAAATTAATTGAAGGGGAAGGATTGGAGGGGAGAAGGACGAAGAATAAGAAGTACAGGAGGCGGTGAAGGAGGTGTATCTCGCGGCCGAGAGACGATGGCCGGCCGGAGAGATGTCGCCGGAATAGCGAAGCCGAAAGTTTTACACTTTGCTCAACAGAGGGCGGGCGTCCAATTCATTAACAAAGGGCGAGGGCGCTTGATAAATAAAAGCATTACTCAGTCTCGTTGCGGTCGTGGACGATCGTACGGGATGAATGCATACCAGAGACGGAGAGATAGAGAGAGAAAGAGAGAGAGAGAGAGAGAGAGAGAGAGAGAGAGAGAGAGAGAGAGAGAGAGAGAGAGAGAGAGAGAGAGAGAGAGAGAGAGCGACAGGGGCTGAGAGGACGAGAGAGAGGGAGAGCGAAGATGCGAAGCACAACAGATAAGATCGGCGGGTGTCCCCATAGCGTTTTAGTGGTCGGCCAGCGGGGGTTCCGACACGATATTAATGTTGGCTTTCTCTCGGTCCTCCACCTTCCATCTCTCTCTCTCTCTCTATCTGTTTGCCTCTCACTCTCTATCATGGAGGTAAAACATTCACAGTCCTGAGGAGGACGAGAAACTATCGCGACTACCATATTCCTGGTAGCAGCTGGTGAGACCAAGGAAAGACATGGAGAGACATGAAGAGAGACAGAGAAGGAGAGAGAGACGAAAGGATCGTATAAACCTGCGAGAATATCGCGAGACTTGCCACAGGATCGTGCGGTTGTGTTTATACGACCGACAGAGTGCATATCGGTGCAAGTGGTCCACCGTGTACACGCCGTGCATCCGGGGAGGCTTACGATTCGTCCTCACCTTGTACACGGCGGTTCTCCAACGGAAGACCACACGAAACCGCCCAACCGCGAGCTTGTTCTCCAACGGTGCACCGTACTATCCTTGAGATCAATTGTTCTGCTTTTCGTCTCGGTTATACAAGCCTACACGATAAACAGTGTATTCACGTATACATCCACGCATGTGGATACACGGGAAGGTGCGAAATTCAACGTTGTTGCCAGGCTACGAACTCAACTGGTATAGATATATAACTGATGTCCGTCGACAGTAATGGGCACGCGGTTTGGATGTCGTGTCGAGCGGTGTTGGCCTGGGCCAATACTTCGATGGGTGTCCGATTTAGTGGCGCACTTAGGTGCCATGGAACGGTGGGCATTTTATGATAATAATTACCTCCGAAACAGCGCACTAGACAACAATACTGCCTTAAGCCTAGAACGGGTGGCCGCAGGGTCGATTTTTTACTTCGGAGGATTTATCGAAAATTCCATTTTGCTAGTACGCTGGCAGAATCCAGAAACGGCATGGTTGAGAAATATGACAAGTTGGAAAAGTTATGTCCCAGAAATTTTATTTTTCAGAACTGCCACCGGAACATTTTGACACATTGACGTCTGGACAGATTTTTATATTGGCGAATGGCGCTAACAACTTTCTGTACTTGAATAAAAAATGCCATCGCCCAAATGTCCGTGAATTTGTATGTATAGGGCTTTTTATTAAGTTATTCTTGTTAAGGAGCCAGTCCACTTTGGAGCTACGAATAAAGGCAATTTTCGCGATTTTTTTGAGGATTTTATACAAGATATGAATATAAAAGTTGTTGGAGTTGATAAATAAAGTCTTGAAATACATTTTAAAAAATGAATTCTTTTTTTATTAATTTTTAAGTACAAAAACTATAGTTTAACGTAACGTCTCAAAAATAGGTGGGCTAGGTAGCTCCATCAAAACTCGGCAACGACTTGTCTGAAACGAAAATATCAAAGTCCATTAGATTCAGTACGACGCCAGCTACAAAATGACCCTCGGATGTAAAGTTTTATCAAAAAATAAAAAAATGGTAGATGAAAAACAAAAAAAACGGGTTTATTTTCGCAGTTTTTGGCAAAAAAAAGAGTAAAAGTCAAAATTTTAACACCATCGAGGGTCATCTTGTTGCGAATCATGTTTACAATATGTGGTTCAAATTTCAAGAGAATCGGTTTAATAGTTTTAGAGATACGATGGAGCTAGATTTTGAAAACGTTGATTCGAGAAAAACGCGTTTGAAGTTTACACTATGAGAAACTCTTACCTAAACTCAATCGGCAATTCCTGCACCGTACAAAATCCCTTCTGATTGCTCATCATCGTCGATTTCTTCAAGTCTTGCTTGGTTTCGATTTTTTGAAATTTTCAAAATGGACTGGCCCCTTAAATTGACGATGTTATTCTTATAACATTGACAAATAAGTTGAAGATCGTGTAAAATAGAACCCTGTACCTACAATGCAGTTTATGGAAATTCAGCCGTACATTTTCTATTCAATTGGAACATGCTCTTGGTGCCGTCTGTTAATAGTAAAATCTGTCTAGACATTAATCCGCCGCTATTTTCCGCACGGTGACATTTGCGGACTACAACATTTCTAGGCTATGACTTTTCGGAAGTGTGACGTTTATGGATCCTGCCAGCCTATCCATTAGGCCGAAAGTCTCCGATCGTTGCAAATGACTTTTTCATCAAGTAAACATCGATAAAATGGAATCTCTCGCATATCACCCTCTTCCTTATTGAAAGACGCGTGATTTTTGATCTATTAGGGTAGTCCTATCGCTTCACACTAGTCATAACACTGATCATACTTGAGACTTGTACAATTTATATTTTCAACATATGCGAAAAACAAAAAATTGTCATCACTAAATTTTCCATGTGCAAACTGTTCAATTAATGTTCACATTTAATTAGAAAAATGAAAAAAATCTGTCTGTGTTCTGGCTCCTTCTTTTTTTGAAATTTTACAGAGCCGATTATTAATATATTTAGCGAAGGTCAAAAAAAAATTATGAAAATCCTATGAAATGAAGCCTGGCGATAGGACTACCTCAAGACCACTTATTTCTACGATTTCACGAGCAAACGCGGCGTAGGGTAAAAATCCGACGCTCTTATGGATCGGAAGGTAAACATTTATCCATGATGGTCGAGGGTTCAGCATATAATAAAACGGAAAAACCGTCGGAGGAACAAAAACGCGATTTGATCGAATCTCTGGTTATTCTTGTGTCCGACAGACGAATGTTTCCAACGTGTCGAGTCTCCTTCGAAGGCCTGAGATCCGACGGTCGTTACGCCGTTCTCATGGACATCGTGCCCGTCGACAAGAAGAGATATCGTTACGCGTATCACAGAAGTTCGTGGCTGGTTGCCGGCAAAGCCGATCCTCCTACACCCGCGAGACTCTACGTCCATCCGGACTCGCCGTTTACCGGCGAACAGCTTCGCAAGCAGATCGTCTCGTTCGAGAAAGTCAAACTCACCAACAACGAGATGGACAGACACGGGCACGTAAGTACAAAAATTCAATTTTGCATTGTTGCTCACTTGTTCCAACTCTACCGATTGTTTGAGTAAAAAGGTAAATATGCAGTTGAAGATCTTTTGCAAAAAATGACGGAATTTATTTTTTTTGTCTTGAGCTGCTCATGAGGGGTCTTCTCACTTTAGACGCTATGAAATTCTATTTTCATGATTTTTTTTGTGACACTTGATAAATACACTTTCGAAATACATTAAAAAAAATTATTTCTCTATTCAAGTCACTATTTATAGATGAAAATGGTAGTTAAAAAATATCCTAAATAAATTGTAGGCCTGCGTTGTTGATGAAATCTCGGAGATCGATCGTCCGAAGAAGAAATCAAACAGTTTTAGATTCAGTATGCTAATGGCTATGCCGCATATCATACGATTTTTGATATATGCAACAAAACAAAATGGCGGACGTTTTTGGAAAAAAACAAACAAAAAACGTATTTTTTTACGGTTTTTGGCAAAAAAGTAAATATCAACATTTTTTAAAATCCTTGATATGCACTATAGCTATAGTTGTAAAGAATATGTTGTTAAAATTTCATAAGGATCGGTTCAGTAGTTTCGAAGATTTTATCAAGCCGGCGAAAAACGTTGTTTCGAGAAAAACGCGTTTAAAGTTTGTTTGGGTTACATAAATACATATTTTTTGTTGTTGTATTTCGAAAGTTTCTTTTGTTGTTGTATTTATTAAGTGTAACAACTTTTATATCAATATCTATAATATAAACCCATAAGAAAAATCATTAAAATAGCCTTTTGTAGCGTTCAAAGTAAGAAGACCCCTCAATTGGTCATCACTATTGATATTCCGTCGGAGGAGGCTGACATTTTCTATTAATTCTATAAGTTATGGGGTTTTCAAGTTCCCGGAAAAACGGAAACAAATAGGGCATTTTTAAATATTTCGACGCCTATATTGGCGGTGGGAGGTGGGGGCGATTTATAAAAAAAAAACCTCCCTGAATACAATGCCGATGGGAAATCGCGGCGGTCACTTCCCCATCTGCCCCTGCAGCCGTTGTTTGGGTTTATTTGTATTGTTATTAGGGCCCCAACAATTATCAACGTGGTACAACTGTCGTTCATTTAAATATATTTAAAAACTACGTTTCGTGTCTTTGGGGGGCACTGCCCCTAACTCCCGGAGGGGGGGGGGGGGGGGCAATTGTCGGACCTCCTGCGTGGCCGCATTAAACACCTTTCGCATACAAAACACAAAACCAGAAGGGGGGGGGGGGGGGGGGGGGTAGGAAGGCCTCCTCTATAAACCGCCACATCTATTATAGGTGTTCCGAAAATGTTCGAAAATACGCTATTTCATAACGTGCTTTCGTGACCTTCCAAACCTTATACCGTTTTATGGGAGGTGACCACCGCATTTTATTTTCGGCATTGCATTTAGAAAGGCTTTTTTTATAAGTGCCCCCCACCCCCAATATAGGCGTCGAAATATTTAAGGCGTTACCCCCACTTGGACAAAAAAGGCCTTTCTCATGAATTTTTTTAAAGAAAACTACAAAACGTTTTTAATCGATCAATATACCATCTTAAAGAACACATCTTGAAGAACTTTCAGTAATTTTTTTATTGAAAAATATTACACTGTTTAGTGGCAAATGGCCGTCAATGAAATAATGTTTTTATATACACGGTTTGCGGTGACCAACATTGCGGCGAAGTGGATCATCTGAAAAAAAAAATGCGGATGGATTTAGTCAAATATAAGTATAAACTAGTCTTTAATCGAAGGATTTTAAAAAATATTCATTTTTCACAAAATGGCGGACAGTCAAAGTTAATGGTTCGATTTTAACGAAAAAAAAAGCCGTTTTTTGGCTATAAAACGGCCATTTTTTTCGAAAAAAAAAATCGAACGATTAAAGACTACATTTTTATGTATTAAATAAGCTTGCAAAATTTCAAGACGATCGGTTCATTAGTGTTCGAGTAATCTTGGTCACCGACTTCAGAAATGCCATTTTAAGAAAAACGCGTTTAAAGTTTCTCTTTCAACGCGGATTCTTCTCTTTCAACGCTCATATCTCAGTCAATTTTGTTCGGATCGACTTGAAATTTTCAGGACATATTCTCAGATACTTCAAAAAAATGCAATAAAAAAATCGATTTATTCAAAATCGCAAGTGGGGGTAACCCCTTAAGAATGTCCTATTTGATCAGGTGTTTCCGCGAACTTCAGCACCCCGTAACTTATGGAATTAATGAAAAGAGTCATCCTCCCCCGACGGAATATCACTCAATATAATGGAATAAACAAGTTTACGGCGAAAACAAAATATTCCCGTCCTTTTTTCTGTAAAAGTTCTCAAACTCCATAATTGCCAAAAAAACTTCTTTATTTCAACTTTCGCCTCGGTCAGCTCAGATTCATCCCCGAAGTTCCGGGTTCGTAGCAACTCGACGAATCTTCGATGAATCTTCGATGGTGCATAATGGAAATCTGATCGATTCGTCGCAAATTAAATTTTCATTGCTAGCTTGTTCACTCTCTTTCCATTTCTTAACGAGTTTCGCTTCACCGTTTCGTGATTGAAGTAACTTCATGAATTCGTGTCAATCAATTATACTTCGTTACCAATGATTCATATCAATCCATTGCAATTAGTTTCTAATTATTTGTACCAGTCCAATATAACGCGTTGGTCTAGACTGCCTTGATAAAATGTCAATTCTACCTGAATAATTCTCCATAACCATTGCAGTATATCCAATTTCTCGTGAATAAATTCAAATTTTTCGAAAATATTAATTCCCGCGAGTTATTCTGTATTAATTTTTCTCATTTAATCGGGCCACGTGGTTTTTTTTTTTTGCTAATTGAATCGTGTTCATCACCACGATTTGCAGCGAATATGAGGCCTCGTCGGTGCGCACAGCAGCCTCGCGAGTTCCCTTTAAAGTTTCAGGACCACCCCGAAACTCGTGCGAGTCCGGGCTGGCTCGCTCGCCGAGCTGTCTCGTGTTAATTTATCCGCGTAGGAACGAGAGGATATTGAATTGCCGGATGAGAGCAAGAGATAAAAAAAGAGAGAGAGAGAGAGAGAGAGAGAGAGAGAGAGAGAGAGGGAGAGAGAGAGAGAGAGAAGCAAGGGGCGGAAGGGAATGCATTTCCCCATTGGCACGGGGGACGTAGACGCGGATGTCAAACCGTCGGCAGACCGGCCTCCGTTAATCAGTCATGCATTTATACCGCCTGGCGCATTACCGATAACGAATAATCCGATTGCTGCATCCACCGTTGCAAGCTTTCTCTCTCTCTCTCTCTCTCTCTCTCTCTCTCTCTCTCTTTCTCCCTTTCTCTTCCTAAAATAATATTCTCTCTCTCTCTGAGGCCTTAATTTGGTAGGTTGCAGGTGCATAGCAATCATTCCTCGGATCGGCAATGTACCGACGAAATTGACGTCTAACACTTGAGTGGAAAATCTTTATTATTCAATAGGAAAGGAGAGACGCGCCTTCCGTCTCATCTGTCACCCTTTCGATGCAATATCGAAAGTCTCGATTGTTTTTCCGTCCATTGTTCTCTCAAAAGCGTGCTCGAATGTGCAAACATTTTTTTCCTCTTGTTTGTTTGTTATTATTGGTAACGAATAATTGGGGCGTCGCGATCAATCTCGTAAAGAAATCATCCATTGTGTCTGTCCTGGCTATCTGACGGGAATTCACTTCAACAACTGTATATCTGCGTTTAGCGCTCTGCTTGTTGCTATAAAAGTGACCGGCATGATTTTTCAATCGACCTTTCTATAATTCATTGTATTCTGGCCACGGTGGTTCATGAGAATCGGGTTCATGAGGGCCTTTTTTGTATTAAATTTGATGTGTTATTGGTAGTGGGACTGTTTAATGGGTCTTCTCACTTTATATGCTAAAAAAAGATTATTTTCATGATTTTTTTTTATAGGTTTGTATTATAGATATTGATATAAAAGTTGTTACAGTTAATAAATACACGTTCGAAATGATTTTAAAAAATAACTATTCATTTAAGTCACTATTTATAGACGAAAATGGTAGTTGAAAAAATGTCCTAAAAAAATTGTAGGCCTGTGCTCTTGATGAAAATCTTGGATGAATCATCTTGGAGATGGATCATCCGAAACAAAAAAATCAAGTGGTTTTAGATCCAGTGTGTTAATGGCTATAGCGCATATCATACGATTTTTGATATATGGAAAAATACCACAATGGCGGACGTTTTTCCAAAAAACAAAAAAAAACGTGTTTTTTTCACCGTTTTTGCCAAAAAAAATAGTAAATATCAAAATTTAAAATATCTTTGACATGCGCTATAGCTATAGTTGTAAACAATATGTGGTTAAAATTTCATAAGGATCGGTTCAGTAGTTTCGAAGATTTTATCGACAAGCCGTCGAAAAACGTTGTGTCAAGAAAAAACGCGTTTAAAATTTGATTGGGTTATATAAATGCATTTAAAAAAATGTATCTATAAATAATTTACAATATAAACCTATCAAAAAATTCATGAAAATAGCCTTTTTAGCATCTAAAGTGAGAAGACCCCTTAAGGAAACATTTTACATAAAAATATCAAGTACCTAGGGAACTATTATAGGCACTTAATCACTCTTATAGGTATCAATATCAACTTGAGTAACATTATAATAAACTTGAACAACAAATTTGAGCAACAATAGGAAAAAGAGTAAAAAAGTAATTAGTATGTGTCCTCGGACACCACACATTCATAGGCAGGATTGATCGAGCCTCTGTTACTCATACACATACATTAAATGTACATTAGCATCGTGCTCTGTTAGAGTAGCCCCCAAAAACTGTCAAAGTCAATTTAATGTCAATTTAACCCCATTTTACGTTACGATATGATAAATGCTCATCCGTGGCAACCCAAAAATCGATATTTTCACAAATTTCAACTAGGCGTAAGCCCTCAAAGGACGTGACATATGTTCCTCTGTATTGGTCAGAAATTCACTTAGCCACAGAACACGCGCACGTGCATTTCCAACGATCGGATAACCGTAAATTTTCCATTGTTGTTCGCTCATGTCGTTCATTCTCCTTTCCCTCGTGTCACGCTAAGCGTTCGCGTTGTAAATCGATAGCGGATATGCAAAAAGGAGGCCAGTAGGATTACGAGCGTAAAGTATGTGAAGGAAGATAAATTTTAAGGAGAAACGAAACATCGAGAGGTATTACTCTGTACGTATGTCGTGAGCTGTTCGATGACGAACAACTCAGCGAGAGGATAAAATATCTTCTTCTTATCTCACAGCCAAGGAACTTCTCCCATCCTCTTCCTTCTTCATTGCCTTTTTGCCCTCCTGGTAATGTGACAGTACCGTTTTGTCTCATTTCTTCGAAATCACTTTACGCGTACAACCCTCTGGCGCAACTGTGTGCACGTGTCAATGTTACCTACATGTAGGCAGATGAATTCGTATGGGTGAGTGAGGTTCAAGATTCATTTGCAAAAGGGGGGGCCTCGCAGTATCGTCCTCGGCTTTTTCGTCCTCCTCTTTGCTTCACGGCTTCTTAATTCGTTCCCGGATTGACGCAAATACGAAAGACGACCGGGGTAGAGAAAGACCCTGTGTGGGAAAGAGCAAGAGGTAGAGAGAGAGCAAAAGATGCCGAGTTACACGATTCGAGTTCATCTCATATTCGAGAAGGCACTCCGTGAGAGAGCTCGATGGCAGAAGTCCTCTCTTGAATGGAATTTCGCCCGATCTTAGCAAAGTGTACGGGAGTGACGAGCATTATTCGTCTTTCTCTCTCTCTCTCTCTTGATCTCTTTTTTCATCTTCTTCACTTGGCGAAACATCGCACGAGTTTTTTTTTCGTTGGAATGCAACGAAAATGAACTTTTCCTCTATCCCTCTCGTTTTTTTCGCCGATATACGGTAGAAAAAAGAAATAATATTTGGAATACTACTGGTACTAGAAACTAGTAGCGCCATCTCGGTTTTAACGCCGTGAAATGTTAAAAGGAGGCGCCACTTGCCGATATGTTCACGCGGTTCGTCCGCGACTTATCTAAGATGGCGACCAGAGCCCCAATTGCCAAGGACTGTTTTTTAAAACTTTCGAAGTACGGGTTTAATGGGTTCAAATCGCTAAATTTCCATATGATTATGTTATTTAGCTTTGTGTGTACTGTAAAATAGACCATGGACTTTGTATGTAGCTTTGATTTCAAAGATTTGTAGATTTATAAACGAAAAAAGTGAGGTTATGCTCGACTACGTCTTGTTGCTAATTTGGAATACCCGATCTGATGATAATTTGGAATATTCCAAATCACCATTGGTTTTGTAACTAGATGTGGATGTAACTAGATGTAGGTCCATCTCACTAATGTATGAAAGGGAAAGTCTTGGGACGTTAAGGTGAATTTTAAAAGGACAGGCAAAAGAAAACACTAGAAATGAAGGAAAAGACAAAAAGACAAAACTACGAGAGAAATAGAGAAGGCTAGGATAAAATATGACAAGCTAGAAAAACGAAACGATAAAAAAGACCAAGAAACGAAGACTTATTGAAAGCGATGATGATGACACGGACAGTTTTGAAATCTTCCAACTCTTATAATAGTCGTAAGTCAAATACGTCAGGAGAACTAGAAACTTCATTTGGTGGAAGACCCCCTGCAGCTGATGCAGAGTGTATTTTCTGCAAAGGGAAGTATAGTGAAGACAGGAGGGGGGAAGAATGGGTGCAGTGTTTTATGTGTGAGATTTGCGTGCACGGTGAATGTGCCGGCTATGAAGGTGGATCCTACAATTGCGATTATTGCAAATAACCCATTTCTTTAATTGGCAGAACTGATTAAGGTCTGATTAAAAACTGATTAAAGCAGATTATAGAAATAATCATAAGTCTTACACTTTCTTCTAAAGCCATGGCCTAATAATAATAGCCTACATAACGAAGTTAAGCACGATGAATATATTTTGGAATACTCCCATTCCAAAATACCTGTACCCCATCTCGAAAACGGAATGGTGCAATTTTGCGTTCAAACTGAAATTGTAACCAGCAGCGATGTTCAGTTATTTTTTATAGCTTGCAGATTGATAGAATATGAACATTGCTTCAATTTCACAAGGGCTTTATTTGTTCACACCTCACAGAAACAAAGTCGCAGGCCTAAAACAAAATGGTATTCCAAATTACCTTCCTTTCCTCTACGAAAATCACCCAAACGGTTTTTCCCATAGATCTCCGCGATCTCAATCTATAAAAAAGAGATTGTAATTAAAATGAAGGAATGAAAAAAAATGAAAAGGACTTTCGTTCGAAAAAAATTCGTCGGGCATTTTATGGGTAGTTCACCAGCGGGGTGATCTCGTTCGACGAGATGAAATCTCGAGAACCGCGCCCGGGAAGGACAGGGGGGGCGGGATGCCGAATGAAAAGTTTCGTGTTGGATGAAGCTCAGACGGAAATTCGTGCAGAGGCTGATACGTGATATATATAGCAGCATAATTCGCCAGCTCATTTGGCCCGTCCTCAGACGTTATTTCGGGAATCGCGCGATGGTGGACTAAAAACAATAGCAATTTGACGTCTTGTTTGAGTTGTACGCTTTTTGTTCGCGGTCTCGGAAAAATCGTCGATAGGGAGCGGGGTTTAGAGCGAACACCGAGACGAATGTTGACCGCCTGGCAGCGGAGTTCTGACTTTAATTCGATCGTAAATACGTCAATTGTGCTTGCGAAAGCTTGATATTTATTTATATACGTTAACGCGTACGCGTCTTTGTGTGTTTGCGTTGGTCTCATATACATTCTTGGATTCTTCACAGCTGGTGCTGAACTCGATGCACAAGTATCAGCCGAGGATCCACCTGGTTAAGCGGCCAGAGTCCGGCCACAAGGATCCGATCGAGGATCTCGAGCGTGAGCCTCACAAGACCTTCGTATTCCCGGAGGCCATTTTCACCGCCGTCACCGCCTATCAGAATCAGCTCGTGAGTATTTTATTTACCAGCTCTATTTTTGTTGTTTTCTTTCGCTTTGTCTCTTTCTCTCGGATTCCATACACGTGTAGGTGTAGCTTCGTCTTCGAGACTCCTTCTGCTACCGTTATCCTTCTTCTCTTCTTCATACCTCCCGCCTTTTTTTTTGTTTCCATGGTCCCAGTCGACAGGGCCCTTTTCTCTCTCGCATCTGTCTCACCGTATCTCTCGCCTCGTCTCAATCACTCATTTTTGTTTCTTCAACTCTGCTCGAGAGAGCAATGCGTCAAGAACGAGTAGTAAGTTCTTCTTCTTCGTCATCTTTTCGCTCTCGTTGATTCGAACACTCTCGCCAACGGGACGCAGAAAGCTCCAGGTTCGCGTACGATTCGCGGACAAGATTCTTTCGCGGGTTTGAAAACTGCCCAGGTTCCGAAAGGTTCAGTGAATTTTTTTCAGTCGAATCGAACTTTGAATCTTTGGCCATGATAATTCTCTGGATATCGTTCAATTACGTATGACGGTAATGTTTTGATAGAATTCAATTTCGTATCCGAAGTTTCGTCTCATGTATACGGAATGTATAGAGAAAATATGTATTGGGAACATATCGTTTTTGTATATCGAATCAAAAGTTATTAAGGAGTTTCAAGACAATTGACGAAATGTTATCATTTGATTCAAATTTATACAGTAAATTCTTTGTCGTGTGCTGAATGCAGCCTCTAAATTTTAAATCGATCGTCCACACCGTTTCTATATAATTTGCCATTGAGAAAAAAAAACACTTTTTAACGTGAGGAGATGATGACAATTTGATGACAATTTCGTCATTAGTGTTATAATGTACTGAGTGATTTTACAACTTTTTTAACATCATTTTAAGCTTTAATGAATATTTAAAATAATACATTTAATTTTTTGACACTATTTTGTGTGTAAAACTGCCTTTGAGCGATTCGCATGGGCATTTCCCTATGTTAAAAAGTGTTTTTTTTTTCAATTGGAAATTTGATAGAAACGGTCTAGACGATCGAATCAAAATTTGGCGAGTGCATACGGCATAGTAGTATAGTACTATATGACAAATAATTTACTGTATCAATTTTAATCAAATGGTAACGTTTCGTTAATTGTCCCGACACTCCTTAAAGCTCGTTCGGCCTTGATCGTCACCACGTACGCGAAATGGTGTGAAATTTCCATCGTCGGACCGTAACGAAAGCTCTTTTTTCCTTTTTATGTTTCTTATTTCTATTATTATAGATGAATTTTTTTTATGGATTCATATTTCAGATTGCTAAATAAGTATCTTAAAAAATGGTGGATGTATTTTATAGGCAAAATCTGCCAAAAACAAATAAAAGTAATTCCACCGTGGCATTTTGATAATAGAGCTTCTGCGTGTCCACGGAGGCATTTTGAATCCTCAGTTCTTAGCCCGCTGCATATTTTTGTACATCGACTGGACAAATCGGCTCCACATTGTTACCCCCCACCGTCTCGGCTGTTTCGTGCGTTTCGGAGTGCTCGGTGGCGCTTCGGAAATCGAACACCAAAGACAAAACAAAAAACAATTGAGCGTATAATTCCTTTTGCATATCATTCTCACGATGTTCATTCATCATCTGAACCAATAAAAAAAAGCAATCAAAATTCTCTTGTTACTCGGATGTAACGCCTTAGAATTGGAAAACACCCAAGAATCGAATGATTGAGACCGAACACCCAAAGGTGGTTCCCTCGTACCCTCCGTAGACTTTTCAACTTTAAAACGATATTGAGGCACATACGGAGGGAATAAGAGAAGGAAACTCTTTGGCACTCGTTTATCCATCTCACTCTCGCGTCATTCCCGAAGCTGTATAACATTGGCATTAGGAACGAGACGAACGGCAACGACGATGGCTTTTCGTAGCTCTTCGGGT
>OY723393.1:20979195-21195878 GCA_963210295.1 Ophion ellenae | reverse complement strand
GGAAAAAAGTAGTTGAGCCGGAAAATGAATGCGCAGTCGAGGGACGACGCGTAATTGATTTGAAGGTTATGTCGAAACACATGCACTGCAGCTTCTGTAAAGAACGATTCGAAATATTTAAATACTCTTTATGAAAAACCGCGGTAAGAAATTTATAGCAAGGAAGCAATAGTTTGTGCGTTTCAAATTTTGGCGCCTATTCAAAATGGCCGACTTGACAGCAGCGTTGCCACGTGCCGTAGGGCGTTTTAGCGTTTTACGCGAATCAGCTGAAATGTCCTGTTTTATTTCACGAATATCTCGATAACGAGACAGACAAAACGCTGTACTCTTCGTTGAAATTATTCATAAAAATCTCAAGCATTTTTTCCGCCTATTTCCATTCAATTCTTACTATTTTTATTATGTTGCGCCAGTCGTATTAGAGTTCTCATGAAGCTTTTGCTATGTCGCCCGTGTATAAGAGCCCAACTTCAATAATTAATTGCTCAACAATCACGCAGACGAAGTACTTGAAATTGTACACGGAGTCGTAACACCTGTTCGCAAATATCCTCAATAAATTTCATCAAATTCTTACTATTTCGCCATAGCTGAGCAATCTCCGCGCGAATGCTACAGGAACAAAAGTCCCAGATAGCTGCTCGAATGACGGCCGCGCTTGCCTCGTTTAACAGGATTTTTTGTCGCCACTTCCGCGACCGCGAGAAGGGTAAAAGCACCCGTAGGGCGTGTGTGTGCGCGCGCGCACCCAAAAGTAGACGGGACAATAAAAGAAATCGAAAAAACAAGAAAATGACTGAGTGAGAAAACTATATACGTCGTCCACATATCGTAGCAGGGATCGTTTTTGCCTCTTGCCACCACCGACAGAAGTGGATGAGGGACAAGAACGAAACGCTAGCAGCGCGGTAACGACCTCGTGTATGAGACTCGATCTCACTTTTTTTTTCTTCTTCCTCTTCTACTTCACGAAGTGGAGGGTGAGAAAGGAAGAGAGGGAGCGAGAAAGAGAGACCGTACTACACACGTCATAATTCATAACTTAACTGCTACCTCGCTCACTTCTCTCCCCCGTCGTTTCTCCTTCGTTTCTCTCTTGGCTGCGTCGCTATGAGCTGCTTCCGCAAATGCGTTTTGCGGCCAACCCTTGCACAATTTCTTCTGGCTTTTGCGATTTTCAGCGATCGCGCGAACGTACACACGAATGCCAGCCACTGGTCAACCTTACGTCCAAGTCGTTCCATCATTCTTGCAGGATTCTTTATTAGTGATCGTTCCTCAAGTTCACACAGTTTCCTAACCCAACAGGCAGGGGACGATAATCACCTGGTTTGAAAGCTTCAGGTGGACGCGTAAAGGGCGGTGGCGATTTTTTACTGAGAGCCCTTGAAGGCTCCGTACGTTGGTCCTATCGGTACCCAATCAAGTAGAGTTGTTTGGAGATCGAAAAACGTCGCTACATGGGAAAATGAACAGTCTAGTATAGTAAGCATTCCATTTCAGACATTTAATAATGATAGAATGTCGATCTATACGATGTTTCGAAAGTTTTCGTAACAAATTCAAAAAAAGTATTCGATTTTTGTCTATCCGTTGGCCATTTTTAATTTTAGACATATGCTATCAAGTTGATATTGAGCGAGGACAAACATCTCAAAAATACGTATAGATGGTATACAAGGCTCAGACGATTTTCTGATGTCCATTCTCAAAAAAATGCTGAGGAAATGTCCAATATTTTGTGGCGATGGTCCAATAATAGGCGACTAGGTTGTCGATTGGTTGCCTTGAACAAGTAGTTTGTTCAAGGCATCCAATCAGCTACCCAAGCCTGCTATTTCCCTATGAGGATCCAGCTGGACTGTAAGGTGGACTCCTATGAGAGCAGCCCCACGGCAGTGAAATTCCTTGGATTGTCCCGCCAAATTCCCACACGAACTGCTCCAACCATTTATATTTTGCTAGAAGACAATGTCTTTTGGAAATACCAGAAAAATCCTAAATACCAAAGTCACTTACCCAACACAGTGTCGCTTTTTCAAATAGCCAGTACTAATTGCCCCAATTGATCAATAGATTCCGCCATAACCAATTGCCCCAATTGGTCAATAGATTCCGCCATAACCAGTTGACCCAATTGGTCAGTAGACCGCAACCTCAGCCCCCACAAAACGCCATCAAAGTTGTCTCGCTTCGCCCCCAAAGTTGACCTGCGAAGACAGGCTTCGTGGCCTAAAAAATGTGCACTTTAGCACATCGCGGAAGTAACGCTCCGTGAACGTTTGCTCGGCTAGCTGCGCACGGTGAGTTACGAAGATTAGCGCGGAGCAAGTGATGTTTTCGCAATAAGCACTTTTCCGGTTAGAGACCCCCGATTAGGTGCTCTCGGGAGTGCGACCGTTCCGGAGTTAAACTCGGAGGAGCGGCTGCGGCGATGTGCAAAGAGAGAGAGAGAAAGGGATGGAAGTCACTCTGGCCTGCATGTAGACTGAGGGACTTTCGACTCCTTACGTATTCGGATAACATGACAAAGAAAAGGCCGGCAAGAAGGAGAGAGCGAGATGTTTCTTGCTCGGTTGCTGAGCATGGAGCGAGAAGCCAGGGTCTTGAGAGAATAAACCTAGTTGGGAGAACGGCCCCGAGGGTGCGCGCAGCTATACAGCACCTCAAAATGGTCCATGCTCGCATACATATGTATGCGGAGGGGTATATAGGTGCGTATATAGTGGCATGGATAATGGTATCTTGGTCACAGTTCGTGTTGGCGCACATTAAGAGGGGCCTAAAGGAGGAACCGATGGTTTTAGTGGCTGCAGGCGTCGCTGCTTCACTTCTCTATACTCCTCTTCCTTTGTGACCGCGTGCTCCCTTTTGCATCAGAAGCAAACAAAAAGACGCAAATGATCGGGCTCAAATGAGACAGGAGAAGGTCTGTCGCCTGCCTACCTCCTGGCGGGTCAATAGACGACGCACACGGCTTGTGTCCGCTGGTTTCTACCTACCGCGATGACGACGGTCTACTTGTCGCGATGCAACGTGGCTAGTGTGCAGGTTGTATGGGACAGTATGTAGTAACAATTCCACTCATTCCTCTCGCGTCATGATTGCCTGGTCCTTCTGGCTGGACTTGGCGCTGCGGCATGGCACAGAGGCGGAAGGATTCCAGATGTTATTGGAATAGACAACTGTCACGATATGCTGATAATGATTCATCTTCAAGGGAGGTCTCTATTTTGTTGGGCCAACAAATATTCCATTTTTTACCATTTTTTTATGCGGAAGATATGAAATATAGAATGTTGAAATTTGGTATGTTTACTAAACGGTCTTTATTGAACATGATCATATTTTTTTGAGTTTGACAAAACATGGTGTTGGGAGTGGGGGCAGCCACGATGTTGGTGCGCCGGCGATGATATTCTTCGCTGGCGGAAGTCCAAGCCCGGAACAGGTGGTCTGAAGCAAAAAATCAAACAAATTTTTACTTTGTACAGTATGGTGTACAAGTCGAACTAGAATCAAGACGAAAAAGGGAAAAATAAAAAAATAGTGAGCGGTCGAAGGGAAAGTTTAGTTTTTGCCAAAAAATGTTGCGGTTTTTGTTTTCATATAATAAAAACGTTTGAATATTTTTGGATAATTCTAGTTCAACTAATGAAGGCGTTTGTTGTACGTGCCTGCCAAATTTCTCACTTTGACACTAAAAGAGGCTATTTCCATGAATTTTTTGATAGATTTATATTATAGATATTGATATAAAAGTTGTTACACTCAATAAATACACTTTCGAAATACATTTTTTTTTAAATTGATTTATTCAAGCCACTATTTATAGATTATAGATTTATAGGTTTTAGATTCAGTATGTTGATGGCGATAGCGCATATCATACGATTTCTGTTATATACAAAAACAACAAAATGGCGAACATTAAAAAAAAATATATATATATTTTCGAATAATTCTAGTTCAACTAATGAAGACGTTTGTTGTTCACGTGCCTGCCAAATTTCATAACGATTGCTCATCTGGGGCGTGTAGGAGCACTTCCGCACTTGGAAAACTCTGTTTCGAGAAAAACGCCTTCAAGGCGTCTTCTCACTTTAGACGCTAAAAAGGCTATTATTATGATTTTTTCGATGGGTTTATATTATAGATATTGATATAAAAGTTGTTACACTTAATAAATACACTTTCGAAATACATTTTAAAAGTGTTTCATTTATTTAAGTCACTATTTATAGACGAAAAGGGTAGGTAAAAAAATGTCCTAAAAAAATTGTAGGGCTGCACTGTTGATGAAAGCTCGGAGATGGATAATCTGAAACAAAAAAAAAATCAAACGGTTTTAGATTCAGTATGTTGATGGCGGCAGGGTGTCAGTTCTGCACAGTGCAGTTGGACACCGAGTCAGTCCGCCAGTTCAACTCTCCACTGTTCAATTGGACGAAGCGGGCAGTTGGACACAGAGCCAAGTGGACGGCCGTAGCAGCTCAACATTTCCCCGACGCTCGCGTATCCCCACTCTTCAGATTCGGGCCGGGCGATTCGCTGCCCTGTGTCAGTTGGACACCGAGTCCTCCCTACACAGCGTAGCGTGCTCAACTTACATTTCCTAGCGGCTGTACTTTTTTCGAATCACCCATACCCGGGAACGAGAAATATACGAGCAAAATGTTTTCGCATGTACCGACTACCCGCTCTGTCAGTTCTCTAGTTTATCGACTGATTTTGAATGGAAATTTCGCGAGCGGCATTTTGTTATAACTTTATTCTTTAATAATGCCACGAACATATATTTAGTCTCTTAAGATTTTAATTCTTCCATAATTCGGGAAAAAGCGTCATTTTCGAGTACTTGAGAATAACGATAAGCAATAATAAGAGAACTGAAAACTTATATAATAATCGTGTGAAAGAAAAACTGGTGGCCTCGTACAGTTGGACAGTTTTTCGTTGCCGTAGAATATAGGATAATGTTCTTCAAGAGGATGTTTAATTTTGTTCTGAATTTCGTTTCTTGTGGCTCTTGGTTTATTCGTAAAAATCATCGTGCAAAGTCTAAATTTTGTAATCAACTTTTTAATCATCAAAAATATCGCTGAAAAAAGCATATGCAGTTACAAGAAATTAATATCATGAAACGATTGGAAATAATATTGTTGTCAATATTCCTCATATATGTTCCTTTCATTACAGATTGAAACGTCCACATGATTATTATCCATGTTGTTCAAATACTTAATGCCAAAGAACAGTGCATGTCGGATATATTTACTTTTCATTAATGTGTGACATGTCGTCTACTATATATGAAAAAATTGAATCATCGTATAACATGAATACGTCGTGTTGAAAAGCGCAGAATCATTAAGGGGGGGGGGGGGGGGTGGAAGGTTAATTTGCTATAAAAAAGCATATCTCCGATATTTTTTGTTGACGTACTGTTTATATATATTCATTTATATAATTAGTATATAATAAAAGGACATTTGAAGAATATTCTGTGAAATTTTCGTTAATAATTGTGCAGAAATGAGCCAGTGACAGGAAATCTTCTCAGAGGCCACAAAATAAGGTTACATTGCGGTGAACTGCATAACTCACCACTGGATCGCCCGAAAAAAAATTCAACAAGATCGTATTATTTAATAAGTTTCTTGAGGTAACGCTGTCGAGTTTTTATTTTTATTTTAATTTCTTTTCAATTTTTAGTCAGACTGAGAAGACAAAATTGCGATTTTTCATTTAAAAAATTGGAACCTTTATTATTGCAAAATGAATTAAAATGATAAAAAAAAATCGTCAGCGTTACCGCAAGAAACTTATTAACTAATACAATCTTCTTGGATTTTTTTCTCGGATGATCCAGTGATGAGTTATGCAGTTCACTGCAATTCACGAAAATTTCACAGAATATTCTTCAAATGTCCTTTTATTTTATACTAATTATATAAATGAATATATATAAACAGTACGTCAACAAAAAATATCGGAGATATGCTTTTTTATAGCAAATTAACCTTCCACCCCCCCCCCCCCTTAATGATTCTGCGCTTTTCAACACGACGTATTCATGTTATACGATGATTCAATTTTTTCATATATAGTAGACGACATGTCACACATTAATGAAAAGTAAATATATCCGACATGCACTGTTCTTTGGCATTAAGTATTTGAACAACATGGATAATAATCATGTGGACGTTTCAATCTGTAATGAAAGGAACATATATGAGGAATATTGACAACAATATTATTTCCAATCGTTTCATGATATTAATTTCTTGTAACTGCATATGCTTTTTTCAGCGATATTTTTGATGATTAAAAAGTTGATTACAAAATTTAGACTTTGCACGATGATTTTTACGAATAAACCAAGAGCCACAAGAAACGAAATTCAGAACAAAATTAAACATCCTCTTGAAGAACATTATCCTATATTCTACGGCAACGAAAAACTGTCCAACTGTACGAGGCCACCAGTTTTTCTTTCACACGATTATTATATAAGTTTTCAGTTCTCTTATTATTGCTTATCGTTATTCTCAAGTACTCGAAAATGACGCTTTTTCCCGAATTATGGAAGAATTAAAATCTTAAGAGACTAAATATATGTTCGTGGCATTATTAAAGAATAAAGTTATAACAAAATGCCGCTCGCGAAATTTCCATTCAAAATCAGTCGATAAACTAGAGAACTGACAGAGCGGGTAGTCGGTACATGCGAAAACATTTTGCTCGTATATTTCTCGTTCCCGGGTATGGGTGATTCGAAAAAAGTACAGCCGCTAGGAAATGTAAGTTGAGCACGCTACGCTGTGTAGGGAGGACTCGGTGTCCAACTGACACAGGGCAGCGAATCGCCCGGCCCGAATCTGAAGAGTGGGGATACGCGAGCGTCGGGGAAATGTTGAGCTGCTACGGCCGTCCACTTGGCTCTGTGTCCAACTGCCCGCTTCGTCCAATTGAACAGTGGAGAGTTGAACTGGCGGACTGACTCGGTGTCCAACTGCACTGTGCAGAACTGACACCCTGCCTTGATGGCTATAGCGCATATCATACGATTTTTGATATATGCAAAAATAACAAAATGGCGGACATTTATTGAGAAAACAAAAGAAACGTATTTTTCTTCACCGTTTTTGGCAAAAAAAGTGAACGATAAAATTTTAAAAAATCCTTGATATGCGCTATAGCTATAGTTGTAAAGAATATGTGGTTAAAATTTCACAAGGATCGGTTCAGTAGTTTCGATGATTTTATGAACAAGCCGTGGAAATCAACGAGCGGATGAACGTGCTCAGGTGGTAAAGTAAAGGTCACACAAAAATACAGTTAGCCTCCTCCGATCTTCATAAAATTTTAGTACGATACTTTTGGATATGCATACTCCCAAAAAATGTAATAAAAAAATCGTTTTTTTTCCTAAATTGTAAAGTGAGAAGACGCCTTAAAGTTCTCCCGAAGTTGTGCGAATAAAATGAAAAGATTCATACTTACACCTAATCTGCTATGCCAGGCCCGTAGAGTACACCTTCCTCTCTGTCAAAAAGTTCCTCCACAGCAAAAAAAAGAACGTTTGGCCCAGCAATGTAGAAACTTCCCTCAAAGACGTAATCGTGTGATCGACGATTGAGTGTTCGAGGGCACTGCTGAGGGACTTGTTCATGGTGACACGTTGTCGGAAAGAGGCTTGACATGAGAAGCCAATTGTTTGCCAATCCGTACACATCAGCAGAGAAAGGAAGAGCTGGATCGAGCGATGCTCTCAGTGCTGATAAATAGTTGTATGGTGCGCTCGTCGTACTGCGGTCTCCGCCACGATGATAAAGTGGTATACTTGAATTTATGAGGGTCGGATGAATACACGGCAGGCTACGGTTGAACATGCCACGCAGCACATGACGTAAAATCGTTTTCCCTTGCATGAGTAGATTACGAAGTCGCGGCTTCGCAACGGAATGTGTGGGAGAAGTGGAACTGCAACGATTACCCAGGTTTCTATCCCATATTTACACCCGTACATACATACGTTACTATACATGGACGTGTGTAAGGGTACACGAAGAAAATCGCGTGGACCGTTCCCTTGAATGTGTTACGGCCACCGTGCTAGAACGTCAAACGACTTGTGTTCGGTACAAGAGAAAGACATGGAGAGAGAAGTAATTTTTAGGGGGATCAAGCAGAAGGCGGCAGTACCAACGGCGGTCGCCGTTAAAGCGTGGCGGGCGCGCGACCCCTTCAATGAGCGTGTCTCTATTAAATCTATTATTAGAGAGAGAGAGAGAGAGAGAGAGAGAGAGAGAGAGGCCGACAAGCAGATTTCTCTCTTCTTTCTCGCCACCTCTTTCTCTCTCCCTCCGTTTCTCCTAATCTTCCTATCGTTCTTTCTCCAATTGCGCAAGCATCCCTTTCAATTAAGCACGGCCCTTCGAGTAAAGCTCCAGAAAGGCTTTTCTCATTCGAAACGTACCGTAAAATCATCTGCAGGAATGGAGACATCGTCGTCGTCATTGTCGTCGATTCGTCTCTCGGTGAATCCTAGAGAGAAAAAGGGAGACGGATCAGATGGGGAGGGAAATACAGAGGGACAGCTGATGGCGTAGGTCTACCCAGGAATAATTACCAGTTTAACGATTCTCCTGTCTAAATTGATTCGCCGATCTCCGTAATTGCATCTTCGTTATAACTTAATGAATAACCCGGGCGTACCAATAGTCGAATTACCGAGCGCCTATTACGCCGTGAAGCCAATCAAAGGTTTATGTACTGTAACGTCGCATCGGGGTTAAGTAGAATTCGGAATCAAGATTTTAGTAGCGGCTTCCGATAACTTCGTTTCAAGAGCAATCACGCCGAGTCCCAAGGTTCGATCGGTCTCGGAACAACCAGGGTTACGGAATACATTTGTGTGTCCTAGGACTATTGATAGCCAGGAAAAAGGGTATCCTGGTTCAAGTCCACTTTAATTCTGATAATTGAGGGGCTGTCCGAGTGTGAACGCTGGAAATTCGGGTGATTTTCGGGAATTTTTTGGAAGAAAAGTACTCAATTAAATGTTGCGGAAAATTAAGAATATATTTGGCTATATTTGACCTATGTTACATGATTTTTCCATAGAAAAATATTGAGATCCAAGCGACTTATGCGATGCCTTCGGAGGCGCTAACAAAAAAACGTTCCTCCACTGCTGACATGATTCCGGCCAATTGAGTAGCTGAAACCGAAAAAGGAAAAAATGTCGTTAAACTGGAAGGTATTTCCTGTACAATGACGTAGGATTTTCGAAAAATATCAAAATCCATCAAAATGGCGTAATTATGAAAAAAAGTCTGTTTTATAGCCTATAAAATAGTTGTTTTTTTCAATGCCAAATCGTCAATTTTCATCGAATCAAAAATATCCTACGTCATTGTAGGGTGAATATATTCAAGAGTACTCAGTTCAAATTTCAAGTCAATCGGATAATTGCTCTTTGAGTTACAATGTCAGCAAATTTGAAAAATCTCATTTCGAGAAAAATGCGGCCTTGAAATTTTCACAGGATATTCTTGAAAGTATAAACTGTCGAAAAAGGCGAAAAAATCGATTTTTTCTCAAGTGTCACGCTGGTATAGCCCCTTAATCTGCTGTTGTGCGGATTTAGTTGACGACACAGAACAGTTCGAGAGGCTCGAAGGTGATTTCTTCAAAATGAAACTTCTGAATCTATAAGAGATGTTTGTACGTTGAAGGAGATTCATCTCCGTCATATAAATATCCGGGACGAGTGTGAGTGATCATTTTTCTCCATATACATCACGAATATCAACGAACGAGTCGCAAAAGTCGAGGCTTCACGGGTTGTAAATCGGTTCGCACGACGCCGGCACCGACGACGGCGACTAGGATGGAAGTGGGCCAAACGTGGTGGCTTTTTGGCGGATATCGCGCGGTGTGTCAGCGAAGCCGTAAACCGACGTGTGCGTGCTCATTTATTCTTCGCTCACATCTCTCCACGGTGGCGTTAAAACCTTAAGGGCGTAAATTTCCGTCTAGTTCTCTCTCTCTCTCTCTCTCTTGCTTCTTCGACCCTTTTTTCATGACGGAATCCTCATTCTTGCACTCGTAATTCTCTTTCAAGATGCTCGCCAAGCATGAGCCTCCATATAGGAGTATGGCACAGCAGCTTCGTTCGTCAAAGGATCAAAGGAGCCCGTTTCGCACGAAGCTGTTGGCGCCGTTATAATATACGTTGGCGATATCGGCACGACATGGGGGATCATCGTAAAGCGAGCCTTCCTGACTTTACATATCTAAATGTGCGCTGATACAGTTATTAAAATAAATACGGAGAAAGCGTAATGAGCTGAGTAGGAATGGATAAATGTCGTGCTCATCAAGCGAGCGCGCGTAGGCGATGAAATTAGTCGCTTTTCGATCTCAACCAACGTTTGCGGTAAGAGTTCGAAGTAGAAGTTGCAAAAAGCGTATTGGCAGCTCTGGAAATGAGTGGGCCTCAAGCCCAACTGTGGACATCTTTTTGCATCGCGCATGGAGACATTTACGACAACCCAATTGAATCTCAGCAGTGATCCAATCATCAGCAGAGTCAAAATCATCATCAGCGTCCAATCATCAGCAGAGTCTCCAATCAACGCTATAAATTCTCCTGCATATATTCCGTACCCGAACTTACATAAAGAGATTCAAGTGGATTGATGTTTTTCCATCCAGCTGGTTTTACAGTCGAGAAGCACAAGGAGCAACATCGATACGATTATCGTCGACCCAAACAATTATTCCCAGCTGATCAAAACTGACATTAGTCAGTGAAAATGACTAAAAATGGATAAATGTCATGCTCATCAAGCGAGCGCGCGTCGGCGATGAAATTAGTCGCTTTTCGATCTCAACCAACATTTGCGGTAAGAGTTCGAAGTAGAAGTTGCAAAAAGCGTATTATCAGCTCTGTAAATGAGTGGGCCTCAAGCCCAACTGTAGACATCTTTTTGCATCGAGCATGGAGACATTTATGGCTACCCAATTGAATCTCAGCAGTGATCCAATCATCAGCAAAGTCAAAATCATCATCAGCGTCCAATCATCAGCAGATCCAATATCAGCAGAGTCTCCAATCAACGCTATAAATTCTCCTGCATATATTCCGTACCCGGACTTGCATAAAGAGATTCAAGTTCATGATTTTTTTCCATCCAGCTGGTTTTACAGTCGAGAAGCACAAGGAGCAACATCGATACGATTATCGTCCACCCAAACAATATTCCCAGCTGATCAAAACTGACATTAGTCAGTGAAAATGACTAAAAATGGATAAATGTCATGCTCATCAAGCGAGCGCGCGTCGGCGATGAAATTAGTCGCTTTTCGATCTCAACCAACATTTGCGGTAAGAGTTCGAAGTAGGAGTTGCAAAAAGCGTATTATCAGCTCTGGAAATGAGTGGGCCTCAAGCCCAACTGTGGACATCTTTTTGCATCGAGCATGGAGACATTTACGACAACCCAATTGAATCTCAGCAGTGATCCAATCATCAGCAGAGTCAAAATCATCATCAGCGTCCAATCATCAGCAGATTCAATATCAGCAGAGTCTCCAATCAACGCTATAAGTTCTCCTGCATATATTCCGTACCCGAACTTACATAAAGAGATTCAAGTGGATTGATGTTTTTCCATCCAGCTGGTTTTACAGTCGAGAAGCACAAGGAGCAACATCGATACGATTATCGTCCACCCAAACAATTATTCCCAGCTGATCAAAACTGACATTAGTCAGTGAAAATGACTAAAAATGGATAAATGTCATGCTCATCAAGCGAGCGCGCGTCGGCGATGAAATTAGTCGCTTTTCGATCTCAACCAACATTTGCGGTAAGAGTTCGACGTAGAAGTTGCAAAAAGCGTATTATCAGCTCTGGAAATGAGTGGGCCTCAAGCCCAACTGTGGACATCTTTTTGCATCGCGCATGGAGACATTTACGACAACCCAATTGAATCTCAGCAGTGATCCAATCATCAGCAGAGTCAAAATCATCATCAGCGTCCAATCATCAGCAGATTCAATATCAGCAGAGTCTCCAATCAACGCTATAAATTCTCCTGCATATATTCCGTACCCGAACTTACATAAAGAGATTCAAGTGGATTGATGTTTTTCCATCCAGCTGGTTTTACAGTCGAGAAGCACAAGGAGCAACATCGAATTATCGTCCACCCAAGCAATCATTCCCAGCTGATCAAAACTGACATTAATCCGTGAATAGTCGTAAACATTGGCACCAAGTCACGGTCACGAAGAAAAAAACGTAATCAACCACACGTGCTTCATTATCTAACGCAACAATAGCAATTTTCGCGTGAATTCCGGCAACGTGAAGTCCACGGAGTGAACATCACAAAAGCGGACGCGGGTGCGATGCAATTCGCGTAATGGCAGCAACAACGAAAAAAATAAGTGCTTCTGTGTGCGCGTTTACGATATGCATGTGTACGATCGCCAGAATGAGGTGGAGTGAAGGATAGAGAAAAATAAGAATAAGGAGGAGGAGGGAAGTGGGCCAGATGTTTGGCTAATGATGTCAGCGAAGAATCGTAACTAAAACCGAGCTGCTCTCTCTCTCTCTTTCTCTCGCGGGGCTAAGCTCGGCTCAGAGTGTCGTGTCTCTCGTTTCCCCTCGTCGTCGACGTCGTCGTCGTCGTCCCCGTCGTCGTCGTCATAGTCGAGATGCACTGGTCCACCCTACTCCACCTCACCCTTCTTCCTATCCGTTCTTAAGGCTTTTGCGAACCGAGGAAAGAGCTACGCACGAAATAAGACGAAGTGAGTGGGGAAAGAGCAAGAAAGGGGGAGGGAGGAAGAGCCAGACGAGGAAAGCAGGAAAAGAGCGAGCTAGAGTCTTATTACCCGTAAGCGAGAAAGAGAGAGAAGACTAGCCCGCCAAAGCAGCACGTGCACACACGCGTTCCTTGCGCGAGAGAACGACCGGGAGTTCCTCACGCATGCTGCTTACTGGGATCCCAAAGTTCTTGAGCCCGGGCGCGAGAGAAACCCGCCAGGGTAATTGGACCACCCACTTGACACTTGGGCCACCCCCGCGAAACGCTTAACTGTATGTCTATATATATATATATATATATATATATATATATATATATATATATATATATATATATATATATATATATATATATATATATATATATATATATATATATATATATATATATATATATATATATATATATATATATATATATATATATATATATATATATATGCATATATGTATGTATATGTATATATGTATGTATATGCATGTATGTATGTGTCTGAATATAAGCAACTTTTGGTCGAGTTTGATATTGACTTCCTATGAAACCGTTTTTCACTCATCCGGCATTGGCCAAAGCGCGGATACAAGACGGAAATTACTCACATACAACACCGGCGGAAAGTACCGGTACGGTTTCCGAATTTTCAAACGCAACGAAAAGATTCAGATCTCGACCAAAAAGGCGCAAAGGTGCAACGAGTAAGCATACGGATTTTTTTCTAAGTCCATTGTGATACTCTCTCTCATTTCCTCAATTTTTACTCTTTTTTTTTACTCAATATTACTCAAGTTTTTACTCATTATTCTTACTCTGATCTACTCGCCTGTCATTTTTTTTTGGAAAATGGCACAGGGATTTTTCGCTAGAGGGACTTGAGAGAGCCGATATTTATCTCCAGTTTGCTTGAAATGTTTGCCGCAATGTTATTCAGACTTTCGTGTAGACCAAATTTTGGAAAATGCGCTCTGACTAGGGAACTATGGAGTTTTCAATCAAATGAGTAGACGCAAGTTTGATGAAGTAGGAAGATCAGAGTTTGGGGAACATGTTTCTTTTTTAAAGGAATTTGATTGTTCCTGATTGAAAAATCGCGAATTATGTTTTAAATTTTTTGCTGGTGCATGATGTATGAAGTGAAACTACGTTTGCTGATAGCCAGTTTTCTTGAAGTGTGATTTGTATAGTCGGAACTGTTCAACTACGTAGGTGCTTTTAATTTTATTACTGAGCTTTCCAATCCTCCAATTGCAGCTATCCATCAGTGAATTTATGAATTCAACAGTGAAATGGTTTTTCATTGAGGGGTTAGTCCTATCTATCTTGTCTATCTATCTATCTATCTATCTAGCTAAAAATCTATCTTGAAGGAATAAGGAAGGTGATTGAAAAATCGTTTAGACATTCATTTGCATGTACATTGAGAAAACTGTGAACCAAATTTCATAAAAATGTAATTAAAGAAGTTATAAATAATCTCGCGAAGGACCTTTGAATGTGAGGAGCTCAACGGTGTACTTGATGGCCACCCGGTTGATCCGTAAGAAATAAAAACAAGTTTATTTTTCTCTTAAATAAGAAAATATTGGCTAAGGCGCAACCGAGCTTTTTTTCATATCGTGTTTCAATCATCAACATTTTTTTTTGATTTTTCTTTCGATATTTCGAGGCAAAATTACACCATTATTGTTATCAAGTGATGAAATAAAATAAAGAAGAAAAACGTCGGTCAAGACTAAACTAGTATTACACTGAAGAAGTGTACCAAATTTCAAGTCAATCCGTTCATTAGATGTCGAGAAATCGTGTACACCGTTTTCAAATACCTAATTTCGAGAAAAACTCATTCACACTTTGACTATCAGTTATATCGTCCTAATAATAAGTTTACCTTCAATCTGCGATTCCTGCACGCCATGTTGGACCTCCCTCTTCAATTTGAGTTGCCTCAAGCGGCTATCGATTTGTTGACATTTTCACAGTAGCCTTATCTACAACTTATTATTTATTGAGAAACCTGTTAAAAATTTTTTAGTCCCACGTGAAAAAACGAATATCAATAAATTAAGGCGTTACCCCCACTTGCAGCGCAAAAAAGGCCTTTTTCATGAATTTTTTTAAAGAAAACTACAAAACTTTTTTAATCGATCAATATACCATCTTAAAGAACACATCTTGAAGAACTTTCAGTAATTTTTTTATTGAAAAATATTACATTGTTTAGTGGCAAATGGCCGTCAATGAAATAATGTTTTTATATACACGGTTTGCGCCGACCAACATTGCGGCGAAGTGGATCATCTGAAGAAAAAAATGCGGATGGATTTAGTCAAATATAAGTATACACTAGTCTTCAATCGAAGGATTTTAAAAAATATTCATTTTTTACAAAATGGCGGACAGTCAAAGTTAATGGTTCGATTTTAACGACAAAAAACGGCCGTTTTTTGGCGATAAAACGGCCATTTTTTTCGAAAAAAAAAATCGAACGACTAAAGACTACATTTTTATGTATTAAATAAGCCTGCAAAATTTCAAGAAGATCGGTTCATTAGTGTTCGAGTAATCTTGGTCACTGACTTCAGAAATGCCATTTTGAGAAAAACGCGTTTAAAGTTTCTCTTTCAACGCGGATTCTTCTCTTTCAACGCTCATATCTCAGTCAATTTTGTTCGGATCGACTTGAAATTTTCAGGACATATTCTCAGATACTTATACTTTAAAAAAAATGCAATAAAAAAAATCAATTTTTTCAAAATCGCAAGTGGGGGTAACCCCTTAAAATATTCTTGACCACCCGTTTATTCTAGGGAATATATTGAAACACGTGTCTATCAAGACTCCCCTTAGAAACTTCGACCTCCCCGCACGTTAGCTTCGTGAAAATCGTTCATAAATCCGGTATCGGGGAGAAGGAAGAAAATAAATGAGGGGGAGTCCCTAAGATGACTGGTACAGCACACTTATTAGGCTCAGCCAGACTAGGAAGTTCTCGTCTTACCGTGTAAATAAACTGCCAAATGAGGAACACGAGAAAACACGGGGAGGCGATTGCCACACACGCATAGGAAGGGAGAGAGAAACTTTCGGTCTTGTCAAAGTTGAGTACATGTGTATATACAAATATATATACAAGTGAGTGTGGATTTAAGGGCAGATTATGTAGCCGGCAGACGTTCGGAAGCTTGGCGCAAGGCCGGTGGTCGAGAAACGAGGACCTCTTTGCGACCCCGTAATAAGGCACAAAGTGCCTGTCAAACGGGAGCATGATACGAGCCACCGGAAACTTTTTCCTTCGCTTCCGTGCAGTTCATTTTTCAGCTCGAGGCTTAGTCGGCAAAGGGAAAGCCGCGCAACGTGCCCCTGGAAAAATTCGTGCCTCTATATGTGCCCCTACGCGGAGAGAAATGGTTTGGTTGGATCGAATCAAATTTCGTTTGAATCTCGGCCCACCGGACTTGCGTCCTATGTTCAATGAAATGGTAGACTTCATTTTCTACTTCGAATAGAGAACAAGCCTTGTTTTTGACAATCTTGACATTCGTAAGTGAAAACTGACGGATCTCAAACGAACACTCATCACTCAAATCAGTATATGAATTTTTAGGATTCTCATGATTTTTTTTTTAAGGGAAGATTTCTTCGCCATTTTTTACTGTTTTATTGCTACTTTTGGCTGTTACATGGTATTTTTTAATTAATCTTAAAAAATGGCGGAGGTACCGTTTTCTAAACGGGTTGCGGCGGATGTGGTCAGACGGCGTGACTCGTAGCGTCGGCGGGATTAATCTGAACAAAAGCAACGAAGATTTTTGTCTCATTAACACTCATACGCAGAATATGAACCAAGAAAAAGTGAGAAATGTTGAAAATCGATGAAATGGTACGCTTTGAAACAAAAATATTGAATATTCCGAGAAACGGCCTACATTTTTAAATGAAAAATACTTTTTTTTCCAAAACATTTAGGGTCATGGTTTAGACAATAAGGTTAGAAAGAATTCTACCAAATTTCATCAGAATCAGTCGAATAGTTTTTTTTGCTATACGTCACGCCAATTTTAAAAATGCAGTTTAGAAAACCATGCCATACCTCTGCCATTTCTAAAGAATAATAATTTAAAAATACCATGTAACGGCTAAAAGTAGTAATAAAACATACCACAAGTCTAAAAAATGAAGAAATCTTTCCTTTTGAAAAAAGATCATGAAAATCACCAAATTTTTTCTCACCTAAAGGTGAGGAAGAAATTAAGTGGAGGTACCTGAGTAAACGGCGAGAAAAACAGGTAAACTTCGGGAATTTTTATATCAAAAATGAATGTTTCAATTGGATCCGGGTTTTTTTTATTGGAAAATATGTACATTGAGGTATGTTTATGAATTTTTTAAAATAAATTCGTCGACTGGAAGCGATTCAAACGCGATTATCTCAAAACATAGTTTTCAAAGTCGGTGCCAGATGTATCTCGAAAACGGCTTGTCCGATTTTGTCCAAATTTGGATACAATATTCTTCGATAGTTTTTCTCGTTCGCCACCTAGGGGTTTTTCACTTGATTGAACCATTGCTTTTTTATGCAATGTGTATGCAATCGAAAATCGGAAATTGCGAACGAAAAACGAATGTTAAATTAAAACGGTCGCAATTCCGTCAAAAATGAAAATTTCAAAAAAATCCTACGTGGCGAACGAGAAAAACCACCGAAGAATATTGTATCCAAATTTGGACAAAATCGGACAAGCCGTTTTCGAGATACATCCGGCACTGACTTTGAAAACTATGTTTCGAGATAATCGCGGTTGAATCGCTTCCAGTCAACGAATTTATTTTAAAAAATTCCTAAACATACCTCAATGTACATATTTTCCAATAAAAAAACCCGAATCCAATCGAAACATTAGTTTTTGAGATAAAAATTCCCAAAGTTTACCTGCTATTCTCGCCGTTTACTCAGGAACCTCCCCTTAAGTTCCAAGATTACACGATGTTCCCGGTCAGAAGCGAAAGCGAAAAAACTCCACCCAAACCTAATCTTTCGTCCATGTGTGTATACTTGGCGAACGTGCTGGTAAACGAATCAAGATATGGAAACACACATGTAACTATGGATCAAGAGACGTAGCAGCGTCTTGACGTCGAGTAATCGTAGCGACAATTTGGAACTATTGAAGAACTTGGCCGTATAAATAAACAGCGATATATGATATACATGTAATATGGCGAAGGATGTGCTCGAGTGTGCGCGATGTGTTTCCGGCGCGAATGGGGCGTTGATGATCACATCCGAAATGATTAATGACTTTTCTGCGGCGCGATGCGCGGGCGATAATCTCTCGGAGATTCTCTCAATGTCCGGTCCGCCCCGACTGCCTCGTTCGCCCTTACTTTTTTCCCGGTGCATTCGACTCGTGAAATACTACGCGGGGGAGAGATGGACGACTCTATTTGTTCATTCATTCCATATCTATTGCCCTCTCTGTCGACCACGCGATCAATCATTTCTCGATTTTTTGTTCACCCCTCCCGCTATTCCTTCTAGGATAATTACAATCGTCGTTTCATTTATGGATATTGTCGACAGGACTTTTACCTATCCATACCTTTCTCTCTCTCTCTCTGCGTAAGTTACTGATCAATTATATCAGCTGGCGCGGTCTGTTAATCAGTCTGTTAATCGGTCTATCATCATCACCGGCGTCTCTTCATTACCAATGCGTAACGGCAAAGTGTGGAACTGATTGTAAAAATTGTCCTGTCTACTGATTACTGTACTATCCTAAATTATATTATGCAGGGGAGACCTAGGAGGGTTGAAACAATTTTCACATTTCACCCCATATCTCGCAATCAAAAAAAGATTTTCGACTAGAAATGACTCCAGGAATTATGTAACCGGTAAAAAAACCATTTAAGTACAATAAGTCGTTTTGTTTCAACTCTCCTCATACAGAGGTGAGTTGGAACAGCTATCGAGGTGAGTTGAAACACCTGGGAATTGGTACAAAAAAGGGTATAAATTATGTCAAAACACATTGTTATTAAAAAAAAACTATTAAAAATTAAAAAAATCAACCTCGACATTAATCTAAGTGTCACTTTGTTATTCAGTCCGACGAATTTTTGTAAATTCTGACTGAGACGAATATAAACTCACGAATCTCACGGAATTAAATAGTAAAATCTAGCAAAATAAAAAAATCATTGAAGAAGAAACTTTATGGCAAGAAAGCAAATCAATCTCTATTCTGACAAACAATTGTGACATACAAATGAAAGTTCTCCACCAGTGCAGGCTTCGTGCGACCATGCTTTGCACTCCAGGCATTGCACCCACTTTTTATTTGGCCTGCTGTTTGAATACGATTCCATACAACACACGCGAAAATACTCTTCCTCGTCTTCACTTTCCACGTTCTCTTTGTGCTTGATCTTTCGTCCCGTAGAGTAACCTCTTCAGCGGCGAACTCATATATTTCTCGGCTCGCCATGCCTCTATCCGTTTTTCTAATATATTTATTCGGCATCTGAAATAAAACGAATGCTAACCTTGCAAACCACACCACAAAATATAAACGTATGAAAACATTGCTGCAACCGAGGTAAGTTGAAACACCTTGTTTCCACCCTCCTAGGTGTCAAAAATGCGATGCCACTTGATTCGGAACTCACTATTGATAAAGAGTATTGCAGAACAACGAATTCAATATGACAAATCGAATGCTAAGTTAGTAAGCTTCCAAACAATGTATATCACATACCACCAAATATATAAACAAGGTAACTAAAGCTTAATGGAAAATACGACAAATACTTACTTTTGCCAATTTTTTTGGCGCGGGTGTCGATGTGACGCACCTGAACTTGCAACAGCACCGGAGGGAACTGACAAGTGGCGCGCGTCGTAGCAATGGAAGAATGGCATTGTTGCCAGCTCGCCAACAATCACATCTACCGAGACATTGACACTGTTTCAACTTACCTCCGTGTCAATTCTCCTAGGTCTCCCCTGCCCTTATATTTGAATTTTCTTACTTTTATAATTGCTCTATCTACATTGCCCCATAGCTAGCTAGCGCATCAATAAACTTAATCAAATCAAACCTCTCTCCCTCTCGTGTCTGGTTACCCGCTATGGCTCAATTATCCATCCCATATGTGGTTGGCATGTTTGTATTACGTGGTATACACATGCATCTGGAGATATACGTGAACACACGGATGATATGAAAAATATGTCGAGACGTTGGTAGTTTCTGAAAGCCACCTGCCTACATCCGCCTTCCGAGGCTCTCCAAAGAACACAAGTATGCTTAGTGGGTGGGCTGGGTGCGTCTCTCTGCGAGACCCAACGAACGCGGTACGTCGGAAGGGACTTTCACAGAGGGTAGGTTTGCGGCTTAGCAGGGTCTTTGAAGCTCCTGTCGAGCTTCGTGTATAACCTACAGATTGGTCTCGCGCCTGGTCAGCTATGCTGGTATGAGAAAGGGCGGGGACGTGGGTTGGCTAGAACTCGACACTCGACGCAGCCTGCACTTGTGTCCGAGCAGAAACTCGTGTTCCTCAATCTATAATCGGAAGACAGAAAAGACTTCATCAACGTTTGTGGTCGGAACAGTGGCCAAAAGAGACACGAGGAGAATTATACGTACACTGAGAAAAAAAATCGTTGATCCAATATCATTGGTGTTATTGAATGAAATTTCGTTGATTCAATTGTAAAATTGTTGGTGTAAATAATCGAATTTATTAGTCATTTACTTTAATGACATGATAATGTTAAAAGATTTTTTTCATTCGAAAGATAGTTTTGTTAACCAATATAAAAATAAATTTTGTTAGCCGAGAACCAAAGGTAGTTTTGTTAGTCGTACCAATATAAAAATAAAGTTTGATAGCCGAGAATCAATATAACAATTAATTTTGTTAGCCGAGAACAATATATTATTGAAACTATCTAAAAAATTATCGCGAACAAATTATATAGTTTTGAATGCATTTTCTGCAACGAACAAAAAAAGCGTTTCGATACATAACATGAATATTGTTGATTCGAGTACACGAAAAAAATTGAATTTCGCTCGTTTGATTCAGACAAAATTTCTATTGAGTAAATATGTTATTTTATTATTTTCACCATATCCGATATTGATTTCCAAGTACATTATTCGTTAAAGTATTAATATTTTATTTTGATTGAAAAATATTAAGCAAATCACTGAATTGGTTTAAATATTATGCGAAAATAAAATTTGTTTCTTGCGCATTTGGTTGAAAAAATTCAACCAAATCATGGCCGAGCGCCACCGAAATGATAGGTGTGAGGAAACTCGTAGTTCTCGTAGTAACCGCTAGAAGCCGCACGCGCGCTCGTTTCTCGTGAGCGTAGCGTGAACCGAAAAACTACTTAAACGCCAGAGAAACTCTAAAGAGTATCGCTTCTTGGCCTGTGGCTAAAATCAAAGTGTAGTATCTGTTCTTATCAGTTGAATATCTGATATTCTCAATCAGATCGTATATAGAATGATTTCAATAGAATATAATTTTATTTAAAGAATAATGCAGATATCCAGAGAACAGAAGAGCTTTTTCAAATAAAATAATATGTTATTTAAATCAATCACATTTTCCAATATTTTATAGTATTGTAACAATCTCATATATCGGTAGCACTCCGCAGCAGCACATTTATTTGGATTAACCAATATATTTTCTTGATTCAATTGGTTTTTTTTCTCAGTGTAGCTATTTTTCAGACTATTCACTACAGATAGGCTTTAGCTATTTTTCAGACTATCGATACGATTGCTCACTTGATCAATACGTGAGACTTTTGACAGACGACACAAACTCTATCAAAAATTAATCAAATCATTTTTGCTCGCCTTGGCATTCGTTATACATCCATGTAGCCAGTCTCTACCTATCTCTGTGCATGTGCAGTCATTCAGTCACTAGTGCAGTACGATAAAGTATCTGCGCAATTTTAAATTATATCATGTGGGTCGCTTTACCGGCTCGCCTATCCCCAGCTCGCCAGCTTTTATTCCCATCACGGAAGATAAATGTTTCGCGGGGATTTAACGCGGCTACCGGCACGGCAAAGTCTCCGGAACGCTTCGGAAGATTTGCAGTGCTGCAATAATTGAAACGAGCGACCAAGGGCAGATAGAGAGAGAGAGAGAGAGAGAGAGAGAGAGAGAGTGAGAGAGAGAGAGAGAGAGAGAGAGAGAGAGGAGTGGGAGGGAGGGCGATAAAGTTGCTGCTGGTGATATGCTGTTATACACTACGTATTCTATCCCCCTTTGGTGCACGAAGCTGCGATTTTGTTTTGTCGCGCCCCCTATAGCCCTCTAATTTTACGAGCCGTTGACTTCCGATCGATCCCTGGCGACAAGAGAACACTCCACGTGTATTATACACCCGTTGTATACGTATATGCAGCAGACCAGAGAGAGAGGGAGAGGCGTTAGTGTCCGTACCGCGGGCTCGTCCACAGCGTTTTCAGCGATACGGATCGTTGACGATTTCGCTTGTACCACCGACGACCCGACGCAATTTCGTAGCGAATTGCCATTTGACGCGGTACCCGCGACGATAACAAGACCCTCTCGAAGGGTGAACAGTGCCACTTATGTAATATGCGTGTGTATGTGTATATATGGGGGTAAATGGGATTCTGAAGGCATACGACCTTTCAGGACCGTGCTCATGGTGGCTGTCCCCATACTCGACATTGTACGAACCCCAGTGATTCCATAATTCCGTTTAGCTTAAGAATATTGATAAGAGAGTTATTTCAAGCGATAATTTCTTTGAATATAATTTAAGGGGAGAGCTACCTTAAGGCCATGTGTTATACCGACCGAGCGGACACGAGTGCGAGAAAGATAGCTGATTTACAGATTCCCAGTGTTCTCCTAAATGGGTGATTTTTTGGAATGAAAAGAAACACCTCTCGCTCTGTTGAACGAGGAACAACGTCTTTCTCTTCGTTTTCCCGGAATGTGATCTGTCTGAGAGAGAACTTGGCAGTAGGATTTTTACCGATCGGACATGTGAACCATGTCCTTAAGGCGAGGAAAAAATTGCTGATTTTCATGGTTTTTTTTAAGGCGTTACTCCCACTTGTAGCGCAAAAAAGGCCTTTTTCATGAATTTTTTTTTAAGAAAACTACACAACTTTTTGAATCGATCAATATACCATCTTAAAGAACACATCTTGAAGAACTTTCAGTAGTTTTTTTATTGAAAAATATTACATTGTTTAGTGGCAAATGGCCGTCAATGAAATAATGTTTTTATATACACGGTTTGCGGTGACCAACATTGCGGCGAAGTGGATCATCTGAAAAAAAAATGCGGATGGATTTAGTCAAATATAAGTATAAACTAGTCTTCAATCGAAGGATTTTAAAAAATATTCATTTTTCACAAAATGGCGGACAGTCAAAGTTAATGGTTCGATTTTAACGAAAAAAACGGCCGTTTTTTGGCTATAAAACGGCCATTTTTTTTTCGAAAAAAAAATCGAACGATTAAAGACTACATTTTTATGTATTAAATAAGCCTGCAAAATTTCGAGAAGATCGGTTCATTAGTGTTCGAGTAATCTTGGTCACCGACTTCAGAAATGCCATTTTCAGAAAAACGCGTTTAAAGTTTCTCTTTCAACGCGGATTCTTCTCTTTCAACGCTCATATCTCAGTCAATTTTGTTCGGATCGACTTGAAATTTTGAGGACATATTCTCAGATACTTATACTTCAAAAAAATGCAATAAAAAAATCGACTTTTTCAAAATCGCAAGTGGGGGTAACCCCTTAAAGGAAAGATTTCTTTACCATTTTTGAGGTTTAGGGTATGTTTTATTACCACTTTTGGCTGCTACATCTTCTAAACGGGTTGTGGTGGATGTTGTCAGACGGCGGGAGACCTAGCGTCTATGGGATTAATCTCAGAAAAATCGACGATGATTTTTCTTTCATTAAGGGGTCTTCTCACTTTAGACGCTAAAAAAGGCTATTTTCGTGATTTTTTTATAGCTTTATATTATAGATATTCATATAAAAGTTGGGTAAATATTTACAAGTGGGGCTCCAGCCCTAATCGGTTCCAAATTTTTTTTCACGTGTTCGGGGCTATTCTGCATTATGAAAATATGTTTTTTATGACGGGGGAGGGGTATAACATAACCCCTTATGTTATACCCCAGACATAACCCAAACAAACCCGTTTCCTTCATACTTTTAAAAAAGTTTAAAAAAAGCGTTTGGGGGTTGAAATAAGGGTTGAAATTGTCTTCCCCCGGCTTAAATATTATAAACAAAGTGCCCTGAAATACATCGACTCGGTATAACATTTCTAAACCCCTTTTCTAGCTGGAGCCCCACTTGTAAATATTTACCAAAAGTTGTTACACGTAATATAAATACACTTTCGAAATAGATTCAAAACAAAAAAATTATTTAAGTCACTACTTATAGACGAAAATGGTAGTTAAAAAAGTAGGGCTGCGCTGTTGATGAAATCTCGGAGATGGATCATCCGAAACCAAAAATCAAATGGTTTTAGATTCAGTATGTTAATGGCTATAGCGCATATCATACGATTTTTGATATAACCAAAAATAAAAAAAAAAAACAAAATGGCGGACATTTTTCGAAACAACAATAAAAAACGTGTTTTTCACCGTTTTTGGCAAAAAAAATTAGTAAATATCAAAATTTAAAAGAATCCTTAATATGCGGTATAGCTATAGTTTTAAAGAATATGTGGTTAAAATTTCTAAGGATCGGTTCAGTAGTTTCGACGATTTTATCAACAAGCCGTTGAAAAACGTTGTTGCGAGAAAAATGCGCTTAAAGTTTATTTGGGTTACATAAATACATAAAAAAAAAAATTCAATATATTTCGAAAGTGTATTTATTAAGTGTAACAACTATATATCAATATCCATAATATAAGCCTATCAAAAAATTCACGAAAATAGACTTTTTTTAGCGTCTAAGGTAAGAAGACCCCTCAACACTCATACGCAGAATATGAACCAAGAAAAAGTAAGAAATGTTGAAAATCGATTATATGGTACGCTTCGAAAGATAAAGGTTGAATTGTCCGGAAAAATGGCCACATTTTGCAATAAACAAAATACTTCCCTTTTTCAATTTTCCAAAACATTAATGCTCATGTTTTAGGCAATAAGGTTAGAAAGATTTATACCGAATTTCTATACTTCTAGCTATACGTCACTTCAGTTTAAAAATGCAGTTTAGAAGACAGTGACTCCGCCATTTTTAAAGATTAATAAAAAAAACCATGTAACAGCCAAAAGTACTAATAAAACATACCCTAACACCCGAATTCATAGATGTACCTTGAGGAACCCTTATTCCTTATTCTTTGTTCAGAACAAAGAACAAGGAGGCCTTGTTCCTTAAGAAACGACTACGAATGGGGGTGTACGTTTCAAAAATGGTGGAGACAGCTTTCCTTTGAAAAAAATATCAAGAAAATCAGCAATTTTTTTCCCCTGCTTAAAGATACCCCCCCTCCCCCCCTTAAGAACCATCTCTGAAACAGCTAGAGATAGGTATGAAGCGAAAATTGCCAACCTTCAGGCTGCTATCTCCGTGTGACTGCACACGCGGAGGAAAAAAACACTTCACTTGTGTGTAAAATTGGGGGTACCGATTCCCAATTCTGTACCGATTTTCCCAACGTCATTATCCGAACGTCACCCTCATGTAGGAATCGCTCCGTAGACGAAGGATCGAAAAACGACTCGACAAAGGGGCGGCAGGAAAAAAAACTGCAGATACGAAATTTGTTCGCTATGTTGCCTCGGATATTTCACGTTGCGCAAGCCACGTCACCAAAGTCAGTAACGTGAAAAAAAAAATCTTGTGTGCTTGCAGATAACGAAACTGAAGATCGACAGCAATCCGTTTGCGAAGGGTTTCAGGGATTCCTCACGACTGACGGACTTTGAGAGGTGAGTTGTAATCTCCGTGCTTGCTGCTTTGGCAGAATGTTCAAGACCCAATATCGTCAAAAATGATCCAATTACCAATTTTTGAAAGACAATCGAGTATCGAGTAGGGACTGGGGAGATTCCATTGGGCCTCGATATCGGGTAGCTTAAATTGTAACTGTTGTACTATATCGTAGGGACAGTTGTTATTTGGTACATATTTCATTAGTTATCAGTTGAGAGGTTAGGCTACTGTGACGACCTGAAAATCAGAGTTATTCAAAAAAATCAATCTTGAAGGAATAAATAAGATGATGAAAAAATCGTTTAGACATTTTTTTGTATGTGTCAAAGTTGTGTACCAAATTTCATTAAAAAATATTAATAATTAACGAAGATATAAAGAATCTCGTGAAGGACCTTTGAACGTGAGGGGCTCAACGGTGTACTTGATTTTTGCCACCCGGTTGATCGGAAACAAAAGAAACAATTTTTTTCTTAAAATGCATAGTATTGGCTGAGACTTGACCGAGCTTTTCATTATTATCGTGTTTCAATAATCAAATAAAAAATGTTTAATTCTTTTTTTGATTTTTTTAAAGAAAAATTACATCATTATTGTTAACGACTAATGAAAAAAAAAGTTGAATTGAAAAACATCGGTCAAGACTAAACTACTATTACATTGAATATGTGTACCAAGTTTCAAGCCAATCCGATCATTAGATGTCGAAAAATCGTGTACACCATTTTGAAAAACATAGTTTCCAGAAAAACGCGTTTTTCTAACAGTTCTATCGTTCTAATAATAAGTATACCTTCAACCTGCGATTCCTGCACAATATGTTGGAGCTTCCCCTTCAATTTGAGTTGCCTCAAGCGACGAACGAGCGTTCGTCATTTTGACAGTAGCCTAACCTCTTAATGTATTTATTTTTCTTGTATAACCCGAACGCAATATGAACTCATTATTGAAACACGTATATCGTATAGACAGTTTAAAAAAATCAAAAGGTACGATTCAGGCGTATTGTTTCTCAATCCTATTAGGTTTAACGTATATAGTAATTGTAACAAAAAGAGTTGAACGAGTATTGAAGGTAGTGTGGAATTTACACATATGTAATTTATGACCGGCTCGACTCCAAAGTCCGCGCTCCGAATCGAAGATCCATCCAGACCCGATTCAGACAAATGACAAACTGCTTTTACATGTACGAATCTTTGTCTATGAATGCGCAATTAGGGTAGTTAGCACATAAAGAATTATGGAATCTGTTTCCAAATGGCGGTATCCCTACTCTTTGGGAGCTCCACTTGCGGTTTCAAGGTTAAGGCTATACCAGTGTGAACGCTGAACATTTGGGTGACTTTCTATATTTGGCTATATTTGACTTATATTACATAATTTTTTTCATAGAAAAATGTTGAGATCCAAGCGACTTATGCGCTGCCTTCGGAGGCGCCAATAAAAAAGTTTAAAACAGTGAAGTTTGAAACAGATGATTCCGGCCGATTGAGTAGCTGAAACCGAAAAAGGAAAAAATGTCGTTAAACTGGAAGGTATTTCCTGTACAATGACGTAGGATTTTCGAAAAATATCAAAACCTAACAAAATGGCGTAGTTGTGAAAAAAAGTCTGTTTTCTTGCCTATAAAATGGTCGTTTTTTCAACGCCAAATCGTCAATTATCATCCAATCAAAAATATCCTACGTCATTGTAGAGTAAATATATCCAAAAGTACTCAGTTCTAATTTCAAGCCAATCGGATAAGTGCTCTTTGAGTTACAATGTCAGCAAAGTTGAAAAATCTCTAGAAGCCGGAAAAAAGGTCATTTTTTGTGCCTTTTTTCAAAGAAAACTATTTGAAATCTCGGATTGGGGTTTTAATGATCTAAAAGTATATACATTAAAAAATATGTTTAATTTTCTTTATTTAAAAATATCAAAAATATACAAGGATAATGTACGATCCTTGGAGCGTCGTAAAAAAATCTGCGTATACGGTACCCACTGGCGTTTCTTAAAAAATCATCTGAAAAAAAAAACCAAAAAGATTATTAAATTAGATACTATAATCTAGTACTTGTCATAGCCGATTTTGAAAATATCGATTTATGACAAAATGGCGGACGTTTGAACATGGTGATTTTTGGGCCAAAAATTATTTATTATTTTGCCTATAAAACAAAATCTAAGTAACGGAAAAAAAAATCCTATGACAAGTACTAGATAATGGTGTATAGAATAACCACAAAAACGCTCAAGGCAACCAGTTAATTGGTTTTCGAGAAATTTTGGGTACCGATTTGCAAAACGTGGTTGTGACAAAAACGCGTTTGAAAATTTCGTAATGAATAAATCATGAAATTTGTCAACTTGCATGGAATCATCGATACCAGGCCCATAGTGTAGGTCATCTACGGTCGGCGGAATGTGCATAGCTCCTAAATCCTCGACCTCGACCTACGTGTGTATCTCCCCTTAAAGATTTAACTATCGATTTTTGCAAGTTAAAATTATGCGACATACTTGAAATGTTCACATGATATTCTTGAAAGTATAAACTGTCGAAAAAGGCAAAAAAAAGTCGATTTTTCGAAAGCGTCACACTGGTATAGTTCCTTGAAGAGGTTTATACGAGTAAACGTGAAACGAGATCGAATCTCCCCAGTGTCCCAATCGCGGCCGCAATCCCAGCGTCGAAGCTCGAAGAGACAAACGACATAATCGAGTAGTTTCCCTTTCAGGGAAACGATGGAGTCGATGCTGGCGGAGCAGCAATCCTTGAGGTTTCCGCATCGGCTTCCCTTTGAGATGAGTCAGTTGCAAGCTGGCGCGACGAATCTGAGCCTCGAGGAGAAGGCATTATGGGCGGCGGGCTCGCAATTTCTCTTGAGGACGGTTGGACCGTACGCACAGTTGGTAAACCCAGCCCTGGTTTATCCCGGGGCCTCGAACGCGGCAGGTTCCAGTCACCAGCAGCATCAGCAGCAGCAACAACAGCAGCAGCAACAGCACCAACAGCAGCAGCAGCAGCAGCAGCAATTGAGTCATCTCTGGTGGGCGTCGTCGCTAGGCCCGACGCTGTTCGCGGCGGCCCATCATTATCAGCAACAACAATTGGCAGCCTCGAGTTCACAGCAGAGTCCACCACCTCCGGGTCCGGCTGCACCCAGGCCGATTTATCCCTCCGCTCTTGCACTTGCCCATCATCGTTTCTCTCCCTATCCAGCCTCCGCCATGAGAAAACCATCGGCACCGGCGAGCGCCTCGCCATCCGCCTCCAGAAGAGCAACGCCGTCACCCACCGACAGCCTCTATCGCGAGGCCCAAGATCTCTCGCCCTCGTAGTCGCTGTGGAGATTCTCGTCGTGATCGGTTCCATCGATTGCACTTGTATCATCGTTTTATCGTTGCCGTAATGACGTTGCCCAACGAGACTCCGCGTTATTGTATCCCGGTGAGACACATATTTTTCCAAACATTCCCGTCGTCATCTTGTCAACGCGTTTCACCGCCTTGACATTTACACTTTTCGTTTCATTTTTCTCTTCGAAATGAGACGAGTCCGGTTTGGTTTGACTATGATGACAAGGAGAACGCTACTTTCCTGATGTTTCGAAAGAAAAAACGCATTTTTGAAATAAAATACCGCCATTGTCACAACAGATTTACTTCTAAAGTGAAACTGCGCCGTTTGTCGTGACGCTGATACGGTATGGAGATTGGACAATTGTTTTTCGTTTCGAGAACATTGTGCGGGTGAAAAATTCGGGCCGTATTATTTATATATATATATATATATATATATATATATATATATATATATATATATATAAAATTCGGGCCGTATTATTTATATATATATATATATATATATAAATAATACGGCCCGAATTTTTCCCCCGCACAATGTGCTCGAAACGAAAAGCAATTGTCCAATTTCCATACCGTATCAGCGTCACAACAAACGGCGCAGTTTCACTTTAGAAGTAAATCTGTTGTGACAATGGCGATATTTTATTTCAAAAATTCGTTTTTTTCTCGAATTCGAATTTTTGAAATCTCGAATTTTCTCGAATTCGAATTTTTGAAATAAAATATCGCCATTGTCACAACAGATTTACTTCTGAAGTGAAACTGCGCCGTTTGTTGTGACGCTGATACGGTATGGAAATTGGACAATTGCTTTTCGGTTCGAGCACATTGTGCGGGGGAAAAATTCGGGCCGCGAATTTTATATATATATATATATATATACCTACACGAAAATGTGGAAATTTTTCATATGTGTAACAAAGATTTAGCACGCATGCGTACACGAGAAAGATTTTCCTTTTTCTTCGTCCTTTTCACGTTCTTTCGTTCGTGTACGCTTATAATCGGGTTCTACTCTGTATATATAATTATATTCATGAACAACGGGTTAAATCTCCTTTCTATTGTAACATAATAATCTATATTATATATGTATATGTATATTTATATGTATATATATATATATATATATATATATATATATATATATATATATATATATATATATATATATATAACCATCGCATAATTATACTTATTGTTATCGTTATTTATGATTTCTCCGCCTCTCTGTTTATCGCTCGGGAACTTAGCGGATATTTTTGTTTCTCATATCGATCTTTACGACAAACGAATCTTTGAGTTTCGTTGACGAAAAGAAGATGTTGGCAAGGTGTCACACGAATTGCCCTGGCGATGATCGTCGTAGTTCGTGACAAGATTGAGTACTACTAGCGCGTATAAAAAAAGTTATTGTACTGTTACAATGAAAACAAAGAGAAGGAAAATTGCTTGTTATTTCTTTTTTTTTTTCGTTTATTCTTTGTTTGTCGGAAAGCGCATTACGAAGAGCCCCGAATCGCTGTGCAAGCTGTGTTCTGTCCCCGGGCCTGCCCACCAAATGTAAATAAAATTGAAAGAAAAAAAAGAAACATGACCCTGAATAAAATGGAAGAAAAATAACTCTTGTACTGGCACGTTGAATCTCCATTTTCCTGAGACCATGTTGTTCGGCAGTGTCTCCGGAGAGTCAGCCGCTGATGTCATCGTTCTCGAATGGACTTTCGGTTATCGTGGACCGGAAATTCGCACCGCTTCGATCTTCACTCGGTAATTACCCGTCACGTGATGTTTTTTTTGTTTTCGTTTGTGTATTTTTTGGTATTTTTCAACATTGCACATTGGTTTTCAAGCCGCACTTGTCACTTTGACAGTTCAAGCTCCTTGTAGTACCCCCAGATTGTTGCCCACAGCCTTTTTTTCCTGATAAATTATTGGGGCTGGGTTGAAATTCCGAACTTTGAATGATCAGAATGCTCAAAACTCCGAAAGAATACTACCCGGAAAGACCAAAATACCGAAAATCTGAACACCGTCTAAATAATTCGGCTGCACTGAGGAAAAAAAACCAATTGAATCAAAAAAATATATTGGTTGATTCAAATAAATGTGCTTCGGAGTGCCACCGACATATGAGATTGTTACAATACTATAAAATATTGGAAAATGTGATTGATTTAAATAACATATGATTTTATTTGAAAAAGGTCTTCTGTTCTCTGAATATCTACATTATCCTTCAAATAAAGTTATATTCTATTGAAATCATTCTATACACAATCCGTAGATGTATGGATGAAATAATGTTAATTTCGTACAAAATTTTTACAACATTTTTCGTACAAAAATATAATCGATACAAAAATATAATCGATAGATTCGTACAAAAAATCGTACAAAATACATTCGTACAAAAATATAATCGATACAATTAATTATTTATTTACTGCATCGGAACGAATATGCCATGGGACGTAAGTTTTTCAATGTGTTTTAAATCTTAAATGAAACGTGACCATTAGAATGATCATTGACGATAACAGTGGAGAGAATATCAGATATCCAATGGAACATCCATGGAGAGAATATCAGATATTCAACTGATAAGCACAGATACTACACTTTGATCTTAGCCACAGGCCAAGAAGCGATACTCTTTTGAGTTTCTCCGGCCTTTAAGGTAGTACCTCCACAGAAGAGTTGAATTAAGAAATGGTTGAAATTTGACATATACGTTATTCAATACATTATCCAAACATCTGTGCAATTTGAATAAGTTTGACCACCCCAAACCTGAGATATTTACACTTAAAGTTGGCTTGGTTTACACGTAACAAATGCGTTATGATGGGCAAACAGAGCATCATTAATTCTACCGTCAAAACGAAAATTAAGAAATTGATAAAAAACGAGGATAAGCTACAGTAAGATATCACGAATAATGTGAAAAAAAATGAGAATGATTCACCATCTACTTTCCAAGATATACCCATGAGAAGCCTTCACAATTTTGGTGCAAAGCCTGGCAAAGCCTGGAAAAAAAAACAATTGGGGCAAAGCCTGGACAGTCCCGGCAAAAAGTTTACTGGCAATGGTCGATCAAAAACACAATACAAAATATATTTTACGGCAATAAATGATATCCATCGTATTATCTACTAGTACCGAGTCAATATTGCGTAGTTTTTAATTTTATTCATTACTAATTAAACCAATTATCAATCTTTTAAACATGAACATGGTATGTAAACTTTTGGTTGAGATTTTCGCAGAGGAACTACCTTAAGTAGATTTTCGGTTCGCGCTACGCTTACGTAAAACGAGCGCGCGTGCGGCTTCTAGCGGTTACTCCGAGAACTACGGATTTCCTCACACCTATAATTTCGGTGGCGCTCGGCCATGATTTGGTTGAATTTTTCCAACCAAATGCGCAAGAAACAAATTTTATTTTCGCATAATTTTTCAACCAATTCAGACATTTACTTAACATTTTTCAATCAAAATAAAATAGTAATTTTTTAACGACTAATGTTCTTGGAAATCAATATCGGATATGCTGAAAAAATACAATAACATAATTACTCAATAGAAATTTTATCTGCATCAAACGAGCGAAATTCAATTTTTCTTGTGTACTCGAATCAACAATATTCATGTTATGAATTGAAACGCTTTTTTTGTTCGTTGCAGAAAATGCATTCAAAACTAAATCATTTGTTCGCGACAATTTTTAGATAGTTTCAATAATATATTGTTCTCGGCTAACAATATACCTTTTAAATGGACAAAAATATTTTAATTTTATCATGTTATTAAAGTCAACAGTGTTTTGTTTGGACTAATAAATCCGATTATTTACACCAACAATTCACAATTGAATCAACGAAATTTCCTTCAATAAGCCCAATGATATTGGATCAATAATTTTTTTTCTCATTTTATGGAAGTTTTTAAAGTTTCAAAATTTTCAATAAATGGACGAATTATTCAAAGAATTTTTTTTTATCAAGAAGTGATTATACGTCAATTTTAAAATTTACTAGACAATGTTATAAGTCCTACATCATTTACAGCCAGCTGTGTAGACTCTCGCTGGCATGATCTTGACGAACCTTGTAATTTCAGAAAATTACAATTAGGAATTTTAAACCGTCAGCGCATCCAAAGTTCGTAATTTCGGAATTTCGGATTTATTGAAAATTTTAAAACTTTCAAAACTACAATAGCCGAATTATCTCGACGGTGTTCAGATTTTCGGAGTTTTGGTCTTTCGTGTAAAATTCTTTCGGAGTTTTGAGCATTCTCATCATCCAAAGTTCGGAATGTCAACCCGGCGCCCATTTTGAATTTCTGAACATTAAAATTCGGAATTTTAAACCGCCGGAGCATTCAAACTCCGGAATTTCAACCCGGCCCCAAACTGTATCGCGTTCGCACGAGGGCACAGGGAAACTGTGGAAAAGCTGAGCCGATACAGGCGGCTGTCATTGACCGAATCTCTCTCCCTCTCGGTGGTCGGCACCCGAGCCTGTGCTCGGCTCAGCGGTCACCCATCCAAGTATAGGCTCAGGCGAAGGCTGCTTGACATAGGAGATCCCCATAGCTGCAAACCAACCACGCGTCCACTCCTGTCAGTCCCCCTCGTCTTGTTTTCCTTGTTTATTTTCTCTTGGTCTTTCTTTGCCTCGTTCTTTTTCGCTCGTTTGCCGTCGAGCGTACGCCAGAACATACCGATCAGAGAGTACACGCCAGTCTGTGCAAATGTTGGCGCAACAATTTGGTTCACCGGCCACGGGTGAGAGGCAACGTCGTGGAGAAACGGAGAATCACGCGATCCGCGAAAGCACCGGACTCGATCGAACGATTCGCGGAATCAACGAATCGCTGAATTCTCTTCGTTCGCGGTGACGGGACCGCACACGGCTCAACGATTTCTCGTATGCTTCTGCCTCATGTGTGGGTGGATCGCAAATACACTTATTTCTTAAATATATACGTACACCATTATATACATATATATATATATATATATATATATATATATATATATATATATATATATATATATATATATATACAGGGTGTCCTTTTTATCTCTGCCACCGGAAATAACTCGGTAATTATCGACTTCACAAAAAAATGTTCCAGACAAAAGTAGTGCACTGAAAAAAAAACCAATTGAATCAAAAAAATATATTGGTTGATCCAAATAAATGTGTTGCTGCGGAGTGCCATCGATAAATGAGATTGTTACAATACTATAAAATATTGGAAAATGTGATTGATTTAAATAACAAATTATTTTATTTGAAAAAGCTCTTCTGTTCTCCGAATATCTACATTATCTTTCAAACAAAATTATATTCTATTGAAATCATTCTATATACAATCCGTAGATGTATGGATGAAATAATTAAGCGGTTGCTACAACATTTTTTATTTCGTACAAAAATATAATCAATAGAATTAATTATTTCTTGACTACATCGAAACGAATATGCCATGGGACGTAAGTTTTTCAATTTGTTTTAAATCTTAAATAAAAAGTGAGCATTAGAATGATCATCCACGATAATAGTGGAGAGAATATCAGATGTCCAATGGAATATCCATGGAAAGAATATCAGATATTCAACTGATAAGAACAGATACTACACTTCGATCTTAGTCACAGGCCAAGAAGCGATACTCTTTAGAGTTTCTCCGGCGTTTATGTAGATTTTCGGTTCGCGCTACGCTTACGAGAAACGAGCGCGCGTGCGGCTTCTAGCGGCTACTCCGAGAACTACGGGTTTCCTCACACCTGTAATTTCGGTGGCGCTCGGCCATGATTTGGTTTAATTTTTCCAACCAAATGCGCAAGGAACAAATTTTATATCCGCATAATTTTTTAACCAATTCAGACATTTGCTTACTATTTTTCAATAAAAATAAAATATTAATATTTTAACGAATAATGTACGTGGAAATCAATATCGGATATGGTGAAAAGAACAAAATAACATATTTACTCAATAGAAATTTTATCCGAATCAAACGAGCGAAATTCAATTTTTCTTGTGTACTCGAATCAACAATATTCATGTTATGAATTGAGACGTTTTTTTAGAAAATGCATTCCTTGTCGAAAATGCATTCAAAACTATATAATTTGTTTGCCATAATTTTTTACATAGTTTCAATAATATATTGTTCTCGGCTAACAATATATCTTTTCAATGAAAAAAAAACTTTTATTTTATCATGTTATTAAAGTCAATAGCCTTTTGTGTGGATTAATAAATCCGATTATTTACACCATCAATTTTACAATTGAATCAACGAAATTCCATTCAATAACACCAATGATATTGGATCAATGATTTTTTTCTCAGTGTACGGTGTCAAGGTGGCCATCAAATGCGACCATTTTTTTTATTTCGGTGGAGGCGCCGACGCACAGTGAAGGTCGCCTCCACGTTTTCAAATGGAATGGCAACTCGTTCAAGGTCATTCAAGGTCACCTATTAAAATGAAATACAAATATAAATATCGCGGATCACTGTCAAATATTTTATAGTGATCCGAGATATTTAGATTTCTATCATCGATACTGACCTTGAATGACCTTGAACGACTTTCACACCCTAATGTTTTTTATGCGGCTTGAGGTGCTCCGCAAGATGGTTGAAAAAAATGTACCATTCCATGTATAAAAGTGGAGTTTCACTGTGCTTCGGCGCCTCCACCGAAATAAAAAAAATTGGTCGCATTTAATGGCCCCCTTTACACCGTACAACTTTTGTCTGGAATTTTTTTTTGCTTCGTTGATAATTACCGAGTTATTTCGAGTGGCAGAGATGAGAGGGACACCCTGTATATATGCAAATACATAGTAGGAGCTGCGAGCGAGAGAGACCGCGTGCACTTCCGGTATATCGTGAGCAAGGTAAACGCTTCGACGATTTTCTCAGACTACCCCAGGTCCTCCTACGTATGTTCTATATCGATAGCTGCTTATTATTTTTTTACGAGCTTATGCTGTTCAGATAGCGAATAATTCTCTTTTTATTTGTTCTAGATATTCCGTTCTCAACGTCTGTAATTGTATATTATTCAGACGCGCATCATTGTATTGACAATTGATGCCTGTTTCAGCTTCGCTGTACTCCGTGTTAGCTTTGCGTGCAATTTAAGGAGAAATAATATGCTATTATAATATTAATTATTATACCGGTATTATTCCATATTATTGCGGGACCTTAATTTATTATTAAGGTTTTAATGCATAGGGGGTTCCTACTTAATCAATTTAGGGAGGGAACAGGCACTTCGCTGGGCTTTGCAGGTCGATAAGAAAATCGAAAATCGATGTGCATCGTCGAGACTTCCGATAGAGAGGCCTCAAAACTGAAGCCGCAGCACGTATGTTGTTGGAGCCTTAACGGGTTTGGTTAGGCTACTGTGACGACCCGAAAATTAGGGTTATTTAAAGAAATTAATTTTGAAGGTGCAAGATAGATGAGCGAAGAATCGTTTGGACATTTACTTGTATGGATATTAAGAAAGTTGTGTACCAAATTTTTTTTTTATCTTGATAATTGAAGAAGTTATAAACAATCTCGTGGAGGAGCTTTGAACGCGAGGGACTCAACGGAGTAATTGATTTCGGCCAGCCGGTTGATCTAAAACCAAAAAAAAACATGTTTTTTTTTCGTAAAATAGATTATATTGACTAAGACTTGACCGTGCTTTTTGGTTATTGAGTTTCAATTTTAAAAAACTTATTTTTCAAGATTTTTCGAGGAAAAATTCCATCATTACTGTGAATGGGTAATGAATAAAAAGTTAAGAAGAAAAACGTCGGTCAAGATTAAAGTGCTATTACACTGGATGAGTGTACCAAATTTCATGTTGTCGATAAATCGTGTACACCGATTTGAAAAACATAGTTCCGATGAAAACGGGTTTAAATTTTAACTAGCAGTTCTATCGTACTAATCATACGTTTACCTTCAATCTGCGATTCCTACACCACATGTTGCACCTTCCTCTTTAATTTGAGTTGCCTCAAGCGACGATTTTTTTTATTTTCACAATAGCCTATCTCAACCCTTTACTCCGGCAAACGCAGACGGCCTAAAATAATAATAAAATAACTGTGTGAAATTAAAAAAAATTCTGACACTATACGTTAAGGGGTCTTCTCACTTTAGACGCTAAAGAGCCGATTTTCATGATTTTTTTTGATAGTTCTATATTATAGATATTGATATAAAAGTTGTTACACTCAATAAATACGCTTTGGAAATAGATTTTGAAAAAATAATTTGTTTATTTAAGTCACTATTTATAGACGAAAATGGTAGTTAAAAAAATGTCCTAAAAAAATTGTAGGTCTGCGCTGTTGATGAAATGTCGGAGATGGATCATCCGAAACAAAAAAATCAAACGGTTTTATTCGGACATTTTTCGAAAAAAACGTGTTTTTTTCACTGTTTTATTCCAAAAAAATAGTAATTATCAAAATAAAAAAAACCTTAATGTGCCCTATAGCTATAGTTGTGTAGAATATGGGGTTCAAATTTCATAAGATTTCAGAAGATTTTCAAATTTTTTCAAATTTCATAAGATTTTAGAAGATTTTATCAAAAAACGTTGTTTCGAGATAAACGCGTTTAAAGGTTGTGTGGGTTTCATACAAACATTCAAAAAATTTTTTTAATGTATTTCGAAAGTGTTTTTATTAAGTGTAACAACTTTTATATCAATATCTATAATATAAACCTATCAAAACAATTCATGAAAATAGCTCTTTTTAGCGTCAAAAGTGAGAAGACCCCTTAAATCCTGTGTAGTAAGGCAGAAATAATAATTGTATTGCTCGCAATTCTTTGTAAAATTCTTTAAAAATTCTTATCTTTTGACTCCGTAACACAAGATATGAGTGTAAAGAATGCAACGTCGAGCTTTGCGTACATCCTTGCTTACGAGAATATCACACTTTGCAACATTACAACTAACATTTTGTTTGTTCAAATGACAATATATTATGTTAAAAAATAACGTTCACGAACTTCATAATTTTTAAAAAAAAGGTCGAAGCGAAATTGTTACGGAAAACGTTCAAGAAGTTTTTGCTTAAAGTTCACTTTCGCTTTAAATTGAAATAAAAGTAGTCAAGTGCGTGTGGGACCAAGTATCAACTGGTCCCGTAGCTGGTGGAAAACGAAAAAAGGCCATGGGAATACTGGTCGGAAGAGATAGTAAAGTGAAGAGATAAGGAAATGTGGGCGAGATTAAGATGCGGAAAAATAAGAAGGGCGGAAAAAAAGGGGCGGGGGGGGGGGGTGGACTGGAGATGTAGGATTTGTAAAGAAGAGAATGAGACGCCGGAGTACCTGTTAGTATGTGAAAAAGGTTGGGAGTTAGTGACGACGAAAGAAAGAAAGAAAGCAGAGGAGTGGGTGCGTGGAATGGATAATTTGTCGATAAAGGGAGATATTATAAAAATGTTGGGTGGGAACATACAAAAAGGGGTATGCGAGTATTTTAGGGAAATAGAGGAAGTGTGCAGAAAGATGTGCAAGCTGGAACGGGGAGGAGAAAGAGATCGAGGGGAGGATGAAACTAAGAAAACGAGAGAAATGTTAGAAAGCGACAAGGGAAAGAGTATTCGGAGTGGAAAATAAGTTAAGGGGCCAGTCCACTTTGGAGCCACGAAAAAAGGCTATTTTCGCGATTTTTTTTGAGGATTTTATAAAAGATTTGAATATAAAAGTTGTTGGGCTTGAAAAATAAAGTCTTGAAATACATTTAAAAAAATCTAATTCATGTTTATTCATTTTTAAGTACGAAAACAATAGTTTAACGTAACGCCTCAAAAATAGGTGGGCTAGGTAGCTCCATCACAACTCGGCAACGGCTTGTCTGAAACAAAAAAAATCAAAGTCCATTAGATTCAGTATGACACCAGCTACAAAATGACCCTCGGATATAAAGTTTTATCAAAAAATAAAGAAATGGCAGATGCAAAACGAAAAAAGTAAAAGAAACGCGTTTTTTCGCAGTTTTTCGCAAAAAAAGAGTAAAAATCGAAATTTGAAAACCATCGAGGGTGATCTTGTTGCGAATCATGTTTACAATATGTCATTCAAATTTCAAGAAAATCGGTTCATTAGTTTTAGAGATACGATGGAGCTAGATTTTGAAAACGTTGTTTCGAGAAAAACGCGTTTGAAGTTTATACTATAAAAACCTCTCACCTAAACTCAATCGGCAATTCCTGCACCGTACAAAATCCTTTCTGATTGCTCATCATCGTCGATTTTTTCAAGTCTTGCTTGCTTTCGATTTTTTGAAATTTTCAAAGTGGACTGGCCCCTTAAGGTAGATGTAAGTGAAAAAATAGCATTTTGTAAAAAACTTGTTAAAACAGTTGTGCAATTAAAACTCGATTTGAATGATTGGTCCCGTAGTTTATTAGGTGCAAACATACTTGTTACATTGAATCGCAACTTAAGCGGGTATCCCTCCCTGGCGACTGAAAAAAACGTTTTTTGCATATTTTTGTAGGGTAAACTTTCAAGAATATTTGAAGACCAACCAGACCCGGAAATTCTAAAAACTGACGAAGTTACCCCTATTTCAGTGGAACAGTGTGGGTCGGGTTAAGGCACCACACCACGGTTCGTGCGCGGTACGAGGGTTTATTCTTCGTAATTATTTTTAAGCAAACAGTGAATGGATTTTTTTTTATTAATACTCATAGTCAAAATATACATATAGAAGACTATATACAAATTTTTGTATTCGAATCTAAAGTACAGTTTGCGGTGTACGCCGCAAACTGAAGGCACTCCGACGAAATTGCTGCTCGGAGGTTGACAGCGATTAAACCATACGGTTCATCTGAAGAATAAAATAAAAAAATATATTTAGAAACTAGACATATAGGTTTACAGCATCGCGTAAGGGAATTTCGATCTCTAAAAAAAAAAAAAAATTAGCGAAACAGCGAATTTTATTTCCGAATTTCATGGAAAATTTTCATCGTTCATAAAAATAAAAAAATAGATAATAGACCCTTTATAAAATGCTGTATCTCCGACAATTTTACAAATTTCTTTAAAAAATTCGTGAGAGCATTCTTAATTAACAAATGTATCTTGCAGGAAATGAAAAAAAAGCAAAACGTAGTTTCGGGAAAAACGCGTTCACAGCCACCCATCTGCCGCTCAGCGCGGTCGATCCCTTCGAACGGTTTCACATAAAATGCTGTATCTCCGCCAATTTTACAAATTTCTATAAAAAATTTGGTGAGAGCATACTTAACAAATGAATCTTTCAGAAAATGAAAAAAAAAATCCCGAAAATAGTTTACCGTGATGGGGTGCCTTAAAGATGATTCGCGTCCAACGAAAGCGGACATCAAAGCACAAGAACATTTAAGGGGTCAGGCCACTCTAGAGGCCGAAAAAATAGGCTTTTTGGCGATTTTTTTTTTCAGAAAAACTACAAAATGAATCAAGACTAAAAAAAGGGTGTTTATCATACATACCAGTGACTATATACAATAATTTGTTTGAAGCGATTAATTTCGAAATGGAGGCTGTGCAGCGTTTATCTCAAAACTGCATTTTTTAAGTTGGCCGGAAACATAACTCAGGCAATTTTCAACCGATTCACTTGAAATGTTGAATATTTCTCGAACAATACATTGTCTATGGGAGTACGTAGATATTTTTTTTATATTTCATAGTTCATTTGTTATTAAGGGGAGGGTAGGGTTTTCAGCGTGACACCCGACAAACGTTTCGAATGGTGTCGAAAACATGGCGGACAAGATCATCGTCAAACGAAAAATTAAGTTTCCTATTTTTTGCTTTCGAAAGTAAGTATCGATACCGCTACCGTAAATATTTCACTAGAACGCAAATATTTCACTGAATGCTGTTCTTCCGAATTATATCGGATTTTTAAACGAAAGGGTTGCAAGGAGTTTATTCTGCCGTGACGTACGGACGAACGGACACGAGGGAATTATAAGGGTTTCCAGTAGCGAAGGAATCCTAAAAACGCTCAGAGTAACGAAACGTGTTCGCGAGGACGTTGCGAACGTGTACGGACACATTACCGACAGAAGAACGCCGCAAGCATCCTCGCGCCAATTACGTTTACGCCCCGATGGCGTGTTTCCCCCGACGCGGCGCGACGAAACTTCGCGTTTCGTGTGGCGTTGAAACGTGGCACACGGGCACACATGCGAATACAAACGTTTTATACGCTCGAGACTGCAGAGGAAAATTAGCACGGCGTCGACGCAAATATATCGAAGACGAGAGACACGAATTCATCGTGCACACACACACACACGCACACACATGCACACACACACACACACACACACACACAGAGGAACGTTAGGTTCACGTATCCCACGAAATGCTACCTCCCGTTGGCATCCAAGAATTTTCCATCCTCGATGGACTCGCATGATTCTCCGCGAAAACGAAACTCTCGAATGTTGCATCTATTTCTAATCTGTGACGGCGAAACGTTTCCGGTTTTTTTATCTCTCGGATCCGGGCAAGGAGACTGTATCCAAGCACGAAATGATTTGGGGAGCAGGCGAATAAAACCCGACTTTTTCACACTACGTCAAATTATTATTATTTTCTTTGAATATTTTGAATTAAATCCGGCTCTCGACACCTCAAAATTGGTTAAAAACTGCGTTTTCAAGCGAAAAGGCAGTTTTTTAGGCACAAATGAGAAAATTCGATGGAGTTCGGACGAGTCCAGTTTTGTTCGCCTGCTCCTCATTTTAAGGCGTTACCCCCACTTGTAGCGCAAAAAAGGCCTTTTTCATGAATTTTTTTGAAGAAAACTACAAAACTTTTTTAATCCATCAATATACCATCTTAAAGAACACACCTTGAAGAACTTTCAGTAATTTTTTTATTGAAAAATATTACATTGTTTAGTGGCAAATGGCCGTCAATGAAATAATGTTTTTATATACACGGTTTGCGGTGACCAACATTGCGGCGAAGTGGATCATCTGAAAAAAAAATGCGGATGGATTTAGTCAAATATAAGTATAAACTAGTCTTTGATCGAAGGATTTTAAAAAATAGTCATTTTTCACAAAATGGCGGACAGTCAAAGTTAATGGTTCGATTTTAACGAAAAAAAACGGCCGTTTTTTGGCTATAAAACGGCCATTTTTTTTTTCGAAAAAAAAAAATCGAACGATTAAAGACTACATTTTTATGTATTAAATAAGCCTGCAAAATTTCAAGAAGATCGGTTCATTAGTGTTCGAGTAATCTTGGTCACCGACTTCAGAAATGCCATTTTGAGAAAAACGCGTTCAAAGTTTCTCTTTCAACGCTCTTTCAACGCGAATTCTTCTCTTTCAACGCTCATATCTCAGTCAATTTTGTTCGGATCGACTTGAAATTTTCAGGACATATTCTCAGATACTTATACTTCAAAAAAATGCAACAAAAAAATCTATTTGTTCAAAATCGCGAGTGGGGGTAACCCCTTAAGGGGAGATATACACCTGGGAGCCGGAAAAAGATCATTTTTGTGATTTTTTTTCAAGGAAAACCATTTGAAATTTCGGATTGGGGTTTTGATTATCTAAAAGTATATACATTCAAAAATATGTTTAATTTTCTTTATTTAAAAATATTAAAAATATACAAGGATATTGTATGATCCTTGGAGCGTCGTAAAAAAATCTGCGTATACGGTATCCACTGGCGTTTATTCAAAAATCATCTGGAAAAAACCAAAAAGATTATCAAATTAGATACTATAATCTAGTACTTGTCATAGCCGATTTTGAAAATATCGATTTATGACAAAATGGCGGACGTTTGAACATAAATAGTGATTTTTGGGCCAAAAATTAGTTATTATTTTGCCTATAGAAACAAAAACTAAGTAACGGAAAAAAAAATCCTATGACAAGTACTAGATAATGGTGTATGGAATAACCACGAAAAACCTCAAGGCAATCGGTTCATTGGTTTTCGAGAAATTTTGGGTACCGATTTGAAAAACGTGGTTTTGAGAAAAACGCGTTTGAAAATTTGGGAATGAATAAATCATGAAATTTGTCAACTTACATGGAATCATCGATACCAGGCCCATAGTGTAGGTGTTCTACGGTCGACGGAATGTTCATAGCTTCTAAATCCTCGATCTCGGACATCCAGGTGTATATCTCTCCTTAAGGAATATTTTGAACCAAATCCGGCTCTCAACACCTCAAAAGTTGTTAAAAACTGTCTTTTTAAGCAAAAAGGCAGTTTTTAGGCAAGACAAAAAATCCTTAAAAGTTATGAACATGCTTCGTATACTTGAACGTAAGTAGACAATTTATACGAAAATTCCGCACTCGGAACTTTCAACACGTTTTTCTCGAAATGTGGTTTTTCAAAACGGTGTACACTGTCAAAGGAAGAGTTTTCAAGCCGTCTCAAATGTTGACACAATATCCTTCACGCCATACTTTATCTTGCTATAGAAGCTTTTTTTTTAAACTTTATATTTTTTTTAGTGAAAAATTGTCGAAAAATAGGCTAAATTCGATACTTTTTTTCAAGCCGCCGCCATTTCGTCAATTTTTATTTTCGAAAAACCTCCATAGTAAGATAGCGGCTTCCATACTGATTGATAATCTTTTTACAAATCTTGTTTTAGATAACATTTACGGCCACAACCATGTGCACCGTGAGGACTCTTTTTGTTCGAAGACATTTTCAACCGTTACGAAAATGTAGAAAAACAAAGGTTAAAAATTTAGTTTCTGTTCTTCATGAGTGCTTTCATTTGACATTTACAAAATCAGACTGATCAGCGTATTTTAATCATCGAAAAAAACATCGAGAAAATCATCTAATTTGCGACCCGTTACACTGTGATGACCCTCAAATAATCAGTTTCAGGTTATTTTCTTGATCCGTCGGCCGGTGGATAGGAGCACGGTCTTACATACAGGTCTTGCAACTCTAGGGGTGCGAGGTGGTACTCTTGCCGGAGCCGTCCAGTCACTGTAATCACGGGATGTTCTGTGTGACAAGGACAACAATAGCCACGCCTGTTGTCCTTGACCAATGAACAACGTTGGGTCTTCAAGAGGCTATACCAGTGTGAACGCTGAAAACTTGGGTGATTTTCGGGAATTTTTTGGAAGAAAAGTACTCAATTAAATGTTTCGGAAAATTAAGAATATATTTGTCTATATTTGACCTATATTACATAATTTTTTCATAGAAAAATATTGAGATCCAAGCGACTTATGCGCTGCCTTCGGAGGCGCAAAAAAAAAAGTTCCTCCACCGCTGACATGATTCCGGCCGATTGAGTAGCTGAAACCGAAAAAGGAAAAAATGTCGTTAAACTGGAAGGTATTTCCTGTACAATGACGTAGGATTTTCGGAAAATATCAAAATCTAACAAAATGGCGTAGTTATGAAAAAAGTCTGTTTTCTTGCCTATAAAATGGTCGTTTTTATCAATGCCAAATCATCAATTTTCATCCAATCAAAAATATCCTACGTCATTATAGAGTGAATATATTCGAGAGTACTCAGTTCAAATTTCAAGTCAATCGGATAATTGCTCTTTGAGTTACAATGTCAGCAAGTTGAAAAAATCTCATTTCGAGAAAAACGCGTTTAAAGATTAGCTATCGATTTTTAAAAGATAAAATGATATTTACCATAAAAACTGCTAATCAGCCCATACAATGGACCCTCCTCTTCCTCGAATAATGCCTGCTGAGAGGCTGAAGCTTTTCAAACTGGTGTAGCCCTTTAATTCTACCACATCCCTGACGTGTTGAGCTGATATCGATAGTTTTCCTTTTTATTGAGTTCGAGGTTGACACGTAATGTTGTGAGTTACACTTACGGAGCCAGTCCTAACAATGGTGCGCACTTTAGTCTAAAAACAAAAGTTTACTCACTATAAGTGGTACAGCACCAACAACGGTTGGTCGGATTCACATAAAAACATTTATTTGTAGCTTTATTTTACTCATTTTGCAACGAAACTAGAAGAAAACGTAAACCTAATGCGTTCTCACTAAAACATAAGTTTTTAGTAAATTTCACTTACCTTTTTTTATTTTACAGAAAAGAAACACTTGTGTCTTTGACCACACAAATCAATGCAGTTCAATTGAATCAAATGGAATCCACGCTGAATTTTAATTTTTTTTAGCCTTACCTTTGTCAGAAACGTCAGATGAGGTCTCAAAGATCCGAAGTCTGAGCAGCGCTGATGTTGCGCACGGAGTTTATTAAATATATATTATTTATATTATTTTGATTTGTTTCAGCTATTCTGTTTTAATATTATATATATTTAAATTAAATAAATGAAGATTCGATTCCAATAGATCTTTGTTTGCTTACAAATATATATATATATATATATATATATATATATATATATATATATATATATATATATATATATATATATATATATATATATATATGGATAAACAATATCCATATATACAATATACTGCAAATCCAAGTGTACTACATGCACAGAATATTTCATAAATCCAAAATAAAATTGAAAAGTCAAGGTAGACTTCTACCACAATGGTTTTGTATAAAAATTCGTCACTCCCTGGCCTTCTGCAATGATATTAATAGAAGAAAATATTTCCTACTTATTGAATCGAACTTACAACCTACCTATTTGTAGCTACGAACGCTGCCTAAATGAAGCCCAAATGAATTATTTGTTGCATTACATAAACTATATCATTTAGTAAATAGCATGGTCATAATTAGAGAGTTTTATCGAATATTATCCTAGAGATTTTTCAAACGACCTATATATATACACCCTCGGTGTAACGAATCTCAAGGGAAGTTCGTTATATCGAGTTTTCGTTACATTGAGGTTTCGTTATACCAAAGTCATGTTCCTTAAAATGTTCATTAAAAAAATATTGGGCTGTGTGTTATAAATATGGGGCTATTGTTCAAAGAAAGAAAGCTTCAAATGAGAGCATTTTTACCAAGCAATTAGCAATTAGAGCATAATGTATATTATTATGTCGTTGTATCAAAGTTTCGAGTGCTTATCGGAAGAGAATGGACGAATCTTCGTTATATCGAGGATGTCGTTATATCGAAGTTCAACTGTGTATATATATATATATATATATATATATATATATACATATCATTCCTCCCCTCTGCCCCCTTCAATGTGTGTGTGTTGCACTATAGATAGACCATTAATTTAATCAAATAGAAAAACGTTTGACTCTACGAAAATTCTATACAATTAAAATGTTTTGAAATAAAATAACATTTAGCGGATTCAACTAAATTGTTTTCGAACAGATGAAACCGAATCGCAGATTTATTAGGAGTAAATAAAATATTTAGTTATTCGACGATATTAAATAGATCTCGATTTGAATAAATGAATATATATATAAACAAATAATTCCAATAACGGAATGCAATAGGAATAATTTGATTTTACGAAAAAATCCAGTCAATTCAAGTTAAAAAATCAAATATCGTTAATGTCAATAGAATTTTTTCGTCATAGTTGGATGTTTGTCGAAAACTTCGGAGGCTAACTTTCAGGCGCGGCGGCAACATCGTGAAATCAGCAACCGTGAGGAACGAGTGACTCGGTACGAAGGAAGAAGAAACGGAGACGAAAGGTTCGCGTCGTGCCGCGATTGTCGAGTGGTCGCGATAGAGCGCGAGAGCTTGGGGAAGAAAGAGGGTGTAAAAAGGGTCTCCCCGAGAGGAAGAGTAAGATCGGGAGATTCATTCCGGACTTGGGAATTAAGTAGCGGCGTTTTAATGCGGAATGAAGGCATTATAAAGCCATTAGGACGGAAGAGTACGAGGAAGAGAGAGGGTGGGGGAGAGAGAGAGAGAGAGAGAGAGAGAGAGAGAGAGAGAGAGAGAGAGAGAGAGAGAGAGAGAGAGAGAGAGAGAGAGAGAGAGAGAGAGAGAGAGAGAGAGAGAGAGAGAGAGAGAGAGAGAGAGAGAGAGAGAGAGAGAGAGAGAGAGAGAGAGAGAGAGAGAGAGAGAGAGAGAGAGAGAGAGAGAGAGAGAGAGAGAGAGAGAGAGAGAGAGAGAGAGAGAGAGAGAGAGAGTACCTTGTGGCAAGGATCCTTCTGCCACAAGCTACTCTCTCATGAGTATCCCGACTGCTGGTCTTCAACACATGTAAACTGACGTATACAGGCACACCTGTGTACATGCACGTAGTACACGGTGTTTTGCACTTGCGTGCCAATGTGCATCAACTCTCTTTATTTGAATACACAAAACATTAACGGCTCTTCCCTCAGCCCCGAAGGACGAGAACGTGGATATAATACGTGCGCAGTCGAGAGGGAAGGAGATGACGAAGAGACAAAAAAATGAAGAACAACGCGTGAGAGAGGAAAACAAACGATCGAGAGTGAAGGAGGGTTCGCGAAGAAAAAAAGGCACAAGGGAGGCACACGGCAAGAGAGGTCGCATAGAGTGACGCGGCTCGTGAAACGACCGATCTTTTTTCCACGTGCTCGAAACGCGAGAAGTTTTGCTCGAGTAATGAAAGAAAGAGAGGGACGAGCTTGAGCCGGGGAGTACCCAGGCCCTCTCTGGATGTTTATAAATGGGCGAGGGGGAGGGAGAGCTGTGAGAGACTCTCGCGTCAAGCCTAATAACAACTTGGTTAAGTGATGTGTGCTGCGAGCGCGCCGAGAGGGCCTGGAAGACGAGAGAGAGAGAGAGAGAGAGAGAGAGAGAGAGAGAGAGAGAGAGAGAAATAGGGAGGAAGAGAACTGCACCTCCGAAGCTCTCTCCCGCTTCGATGCTCATCCAGCGTGTCTGTTAAATCGTTAATTACCCTGCTGGAAGGGAGCGCCCGTGTAGATGTACGCCGGAGAGACAAGAGACCCGGACGAACGCAGAAAAAGAGAACCTTAAGGGGTGTCGTTTCGTAAAAGATGGAGATAACCATGGGCGAGAGCAGAGAGAACGAGGGGGGGAGTACTTATAACCGCGGGTTTATTGGCTATGCGCGGGAGAGCAAGATAGAGGAAAGGATAGATGTAGAAAAAAGGGGAAGAACGAACATTTCTCCTGAGTAGGCAGAAGCGTGATCAAGCTTTTTCGTAGTCATGATAGCTCTGTTTTTCTGTCTCTCTTTCCCTCTCTCTCTCATTATTTTACTAATATATTGGGAGTACAAATGAGTCTCCGCCGTTTGACAAAAGATGGCCCCACCAGGAGGTTATGGTTGAAATTGTGCGATGTAGAACGTCATATCGTAAGGTTAGACATCTGGCAAGACCATAACCTTGAAATATTAGCGATTTTGTATGAGCATCGCATAATTTTTTTCGTGCGAAAATGTCGAGTTTTGAGCCGAATAAGCGTCATTTGCGGGAACTTTTGATTTACTTATTTAATTTGGAGAAATCTGCAGCTGAGGCGTATCGATTGCTTGTAGGAGCATATGGTGAGGCTGCTTTAAGTGAGAGAAGTTGTCGTGAGTGGTTTCAAAAGTTTAAAAACGGTGAGTTTGACGTCGAAGACAAAGAACGTAGCGGAAGGCCGAAAGTGTACGAAGACGCGGAACTGGAAGCATTGTTGGAGGGAGATTCGTGCCAAATGCAAGAAGAACTTGCACTTACGTTAGGAGTGACTCAACAAACAATTTCACATCGTTTCAAATCGTTGGGAATGATCCAAAAGCAAGGAAATTGGGTTCCATATGAACTGAAGCCGAGAAACGTTGAACGCCGATTTTGCACATGTGAAATGCTGCTTGCCAGGCATAAGCGAAAGGGTCACTCATAACACTCAATCGTGAACTTTTACCCCACTCGCCGTATTCACCAGAAATTGCTCCCTCTGATTATCACTTATTTCGATCGATGACGCACGGCCTGTCTGAGCAGCACTTCACATCATATGAAGATACCAAAAATTGGGTCGATTTGTGGATAGCCTCAAAAGATGAAGCGTTCTTCCCCCGCGGTATCCATATGCTGCCATAAAGATGCGAAAAAGTAATGGCTAGCGATGCACGATACTTTGAATAAAACATAAAGTACCGTTCTTTCACAATAAATGCCCAATTTTTTATAAAAACGGCGATGACTTACTTGTACTCCTTATAGTAAATTTGTCCTGTCTCTCTGTACTCTTCTCTTTTACAAATGAAGTTTTTTTTTCTAGAAGCATTGGTGTGTGAAGATAAACTTCCAGAATTTCCCTGCCCTTTTTTCAAACGGATTCGTCAAGTAGAACCTGAGAAGAAGCCATTTTTATTTTTCAAAAGAAAGTGATGCCCCTTTAGCATTCGTAGCGACGCTAATGAAAAAGTACTTAATGTGGAATGGTTTCACTGGCCTTAATCATTAGACAGCTCAACAGACGATTTGGTGCCGCAAAACTGTATATTTTTTCTAATTCGCACCACTATACCAATCATTTTTAAACACTTAACATTGATATTCTACGTAACAATACGGAAATATACCACTTTTAAATAAAATCTAATATTATTAACAAATCTAAGTTTTGTTAAATATTTTTACATTGAGTAAGCTTCTTTTTCGTGATTTTCACGAGTGAGACTTGCCGAGGCAGTCGCGCGCCAAAATCCAAACGTGATCAACCATCATGTGAGTGTGTCCCATCTTCCCTGATACTTATCTTCCATGAGTTTGATGTCTTGGTGGAAGCGTTTTCCTTGCTCTTCACTCAAGGAGCCAACGTTTTCTGCGAATTTATCCTGATCCTTTATATCTATCCCAAAATGAGGAGAAACAAAAACACTTTTCATGAAATCTGCAATGGTTTTCCTAAACTTTAAGCATATGCTCTCCCCATATATAACAAAATGTATTAGGGTAGTTCGAACAAGCTCGTCTTCACTTTGCTGCCGTCGACATCAACGACTGCCGTAGGATCAACGTATAAGAGCAAATCAATTTCAGAAAAGAAAAAAATTCTGAAATGAACTGCTAGTGACACTCACTGTGTCATAACTCAAAATATAGGTTGGTATAGGTCTCACCAGTAGTCGCTTGACAAAAAATCATACAAATTTTTCCGACTCCAAGTCTTTGTTGACTTGTGTTGTGTGACTGAATTCTGTATGTTTTGTTTTTTAATATGTCACTATGGGTATGCATTGCATGATAGAGAAAACAGAGATACCTGTAAATATAATTTTTTTCAAAGTGATTAAAAAAAGTTATATTTATAGAAACTACAGGGTGTCCAATAGGAAGTTGCTAAAACTGAATAAGTGTCTCTTTCCTCCATGAATTCAATAGGGGTCCCTTTTTCTAAGGCGCATACCTGAGGCCCCGCAGTTTTATTCCAGCCGTGGTTGAAGCAAGTACGCGCGCGTCAAAATGAGTGAGCTCACCACGGAAGAAAAAGTATATCTTATTGAGTGCGTCTTTTCGAGGGGAAAAATTTATAGTAATGCGTATAGAGGGTTTCGTACTAAGTTTGGAACTCATAGAGTTGCCAGCGAAAACACTCTGAAAAGGTAAGAATTGAATATTTATTCATATTCATCTATCACACAACTTGTGTTTCAATTCAATTAAACTGCATTGAAGTAATTTTACGTTAATTTTTGTAGGATAATCGATAACTTCGTGAAGTATGGTACACTTCAGGACCGTAGACACGAGTTGCCAGGTCCATCTGTTACGGTGACTACACCAGAGAAGATCAACGAAGTTGAGAATTATTTCAAACAAAATCCGAATGATTCGATTCGGAAAGCTGCTCAAGCATTAAAAATAACCAAGTCATCATTACACAAAATTTTGAAATATTTTTTAAAGTTTCATCCGTATAAAATAAGCACTCGTCAATTGTTAACTGAACATGCCATGACGAAACGCATCGAATTTTGTAACACTATTACGGGAATGTTTGAAGCCGAAGAACTTAATGAGAAATTGATTATTTATTCCGATGATGTACATTTTTTGATGAATGGGTACGTAAACAAGCAAAATTACCGGTTTTGGGGAACGGAAAATCCCAACATATCGCTAGCGAAGTCCCTTCATCCACAGAAAGTAACAGCATGGGCAGCGATTTCAGTAAAAGGAATTTATTTGCAATTCTTGGAATCTACGGTAACAGAAGAGAGTTACAAACAGCTTTTGGAAACGAAATTCTTCCCTTATGCAAAAAAGAGGGGACTGGTTAAAAAATGTTACTTCATCCAAGATGGAGCGACGCCGCACCGGACTCATGAGGTGTTTGAAGCTATTCATCGCGTATATGGGACTCGAGTAATCGGTCTGGGGTACCCTAAATTTGCTCAAGGCGGACTAGAATGGCCTCCGTACTCACCGAACCTGAACCCTTGTGAATTTTTCTTGCGGGGTTACATTAAAGATTATTGTTACGCTAAAAACCCCAGCACAGTAGAAGAACTGATCGCGGCCATCCAGGAAGTGGTTCGCGGCATTACGAACGATATGTTGGACACAGTTTTCAAAAGAGAATTAATTTTTGTGTACAATCTAACGGTTCGCACTTCGAAAATATCTATCATTAATCACTGTACTTTTTCGTTATTTTTATAAGATGTAATAAATTGGCATAAACAATATTTGACTGGGTTTTATTTATGTTCGTTTAAAACTGCAGAGTTTCCTCTATTCAAAGCAATTTGGCTTTTCTAATGCTGTGCACGTGTTTTAAAATGACAGTCGATTAGTTTCAGCAACTTCCTAGTCGACGCCCTGTATGTTTTTCATAGTAACCTGCGTATGTAGGGGAGAGTTGGGCACAATGTGAGCCACATGCCTTTTTTCGGAGGTTTGCAGCTCGTAAAAACCGATATTTTGTTGCTGTGTTGGATCGTGATTTATATTGAGTTTTCTCAGACCTAAAAAAAGTCAATGGCAGCTCACAAAAAATTATCAATAAATAAAATATTTATTTGAGCCTTGGAACAAAAAATTCGCTTCCCGGTAAAACGTCAAATATAACCTCACTTTCTGTAGCGGCTCGGGTTTTCGATCCTAATGAATAGCGTTATTATTCATAATGCACTCAGTGAATTCTATTTTCCATTCGTAGTTTGAATAATCATTATTTTCATCATTAATCAAATACTTTACCAGTGGGGTACAAAAGGTTCACCGAGTTGTGAGACACAATGAGTCGACTCCCAATGTTGTTAGTAAATAATACGACCACAATGTTGAGGTACAAATGCGGAGAATTATTCCTTTTTTCACTTTAGTCATACAGGAAGAAAAAAATGACACGAAACCGCAAATGCAAAACTACGAGGGGCACAGTAAAGGCGAACGAACTGAAAAAAGCGGTACCGCAAGTAATCAGCGTATGGAAATCTAACAGAATTCCAATCGGCACATTGTACCCCACGTTCCGCAGTACTTGACACACTGTACCCACCTATCTAACGCATTGTACCCATTGTTGTGACCATGTTGTGACCATTGTTGTGACCATTGTTGTGACACACTGACCTATTATTTTGGTATTTTTAATCCTTTTGCAAATAAAAATTGGTATCTTTATTGTATGCCCAAAGGTCTATGAAAATTGGTTATGGACGTTTTTGTTCTAAGCAAACTGATTTGGTACCAGTAAAAAATCGTTAAAATGAAGTGACACATTGTGTCCCACCTTTCTGTAACCCCCAATACGATGTGACCCGTAAATCCATCCCCCAACTACACATGAACCATATTTCCGGTATACACGTGAGCGAAACCACTGGAAAAACCTAATATTATTGTTATTATATTACATTATTATTATTTTCGTCGTTCTTGGCATATGAGGAGCACCAATGAGAACCCTTGAATGCTTGCCTCCGTCGGACCCTTTTACAGACTACTTACAAATTCAGCCTTTTAGTCTTAACTAATTGCAACGGCGCTTAGTCGTTGTTGTTTTCATCCATTGGATTCCCAGTGCCGTCAGTGCTCAGGAACTTTCTCACGATATGGCAGGTTTTTAAGATAACTGCCTTTTGGTAGTTGCTCACACGTCTGAATCGGAAAATCGACTATTCGCAGAGCATGACTGAGTTGTTTCGGTATTATTCTAATTGATGACAAGATAATTGGCACTATTTTCAATCGTGTACATCCTACAAAGGCGCTTTATCTCCGTCCGAGGATTGCGCGATCTTTTCTCGAGTTGGCTTCTTGATTGTAATTTTTTATTATCAGTGATTATTTATTATCAGTGATTTTTTATTATCAGAATTGATTATTATCATTGTCATTGTTTTTCTCTCATTATAACTGTGAATTATTTATCCGAATTTTTGTATCGCAAAATACCTTGAATACCATTACGCCTCACCGATGCCCAATAGATCTAATTTAAAGGAGAATGCCACTGTGACGAGTAAAAAAATGGTCAATTTTTTAGAATTTCTTTTACACGCATAACTAATTATTTAAGGATCGCGTAAAGGATACTCTACTGAGCATATAGTAAACTATTTCAAAATCAATTTTGAATGAAAAATATCTACAATGTACAAAGTTATAAGCTTCCATATGACGATAAAAAAGTTTTTCTTCATTGTCCCATCGAAATTTTGGTGAAGGGTGATCTGAAAATAAAAAAAGTACAAAATAATCAATATCTATATGAATGGAGCTAACATTATGCGGTGGCTTTAAAAAAATTAAAAATGAAATAAAATGGCGGCGTTTTGAAAAAAACATCATTTTTAAGACCTTTTTTTATTTGAGGGGTCCATAGAAATAGTAATAATCAAAATTAAATAAATCGGCCACGCACAGACTTATTCACGGTGATTACGAAAATAATTTAAAAAAAAATTAATCGATTCATTAGTCTTCAAGTATTCGCTGGGACAAGGTTAAAAAAAAGTCCTTTCGAGAAAAATGCGTTAAAACTTTCGTTGCGTTTTTCATTATATAAAATCAAGTTTCAACTTAAATATTGATACTTACGGTAATCTGCACCTCAAGCAACTCAAGGGGTTAGGCCACTCTAGAGGCCAAACAAATAGGCTTCTTGGGGATTTTTTTTCCAAAAAACTACAAAATAAATCTAGATTAAAAAAGGGTGTTTATCATACACATCAGTGACTGTATACAATAATTTTTTTGAAGCGATTAATTTAAAAATGGCGGCTGTGCAGCGTTAATCTCAAAACTGCATTTTTTAAGTTGGCCGGAAACATAAATCAGACAATTTTTAACCGATTCACTTGAAATGTCGAATATATCTTGAAAAATACATTGTCTATGGAAGTACGTAGCATTTCTTTTTATAGCATAGTTAATTTGTTATTAACAATTGTCTGACGATTCTTTAGGCACATTTTTTCACTTTCCAAAAATTTGCCTAAAAAATCGTCAGATAATTGTTAATAACAAATGAACTATGCAATATGAAAAAAAAATCCTACGTACTTCCATAGACAATGTATTTTTCAAGATATATACATTCCACGTGAATCGGTTGAAAATTGTTTGAGTTATGTTTCCGGCCAACTTAAAAAAATGCAGTTTCGAGATAAACGCTGCCCAGCCGGCATTTTGAAATTAATCGCTTCACAAAAATTATTTTATACAGTCACTGATACGCATGATAAATACCCTTTTTGTAATCTCGATTTATTCGATAGTTTTTCTGAAATAAAATTCTGAGTGCCCTAAGACCTTAAAGAAAGTTATTTTACAACAGAAAAATACCTGACATTTCATCTACTATGGAAATGCAGGCATCTGCCTAGAAAGGGACTGTCAGTCATAACCAGCCGCGCTATCTGTTCCCACCAAATTGACTTCAACTCAGTCAATTTTCGCAATTTCGACTTGAAACTTATTTTACACATTTTTGAAAATGAAAATTTAAAAAACACGGACGAAATAATTAAATTTCTTTATCCGTCACAGTGGCGTTCCCCCTAATCTAATATCATTCTTGATCTCTATAGGCAGTTACAATTGCGTCAGATATATATTTTGTTTGAATTTTGTAATAAGTCAAATTATTGTGTCGAATATGTAATTTTGTTATTATTTCTCACGCTGAAATATAGACTGAGTTCGACTTAAACTTCAATTCATTCGACTTCCCATTCCCATTTATAATTTCCATTGCCAACGGGCCATCGGCTACAGTCCTGCAGTCCAATTTCATTTTCTCTGTGTTACCTTCGTGCAATCTGAATTTCTTTATTCTATTTTTTACGTAATCGTATTCGCCGCATTTTACGACCAGGGCATAATAAATTCCATCCATCTACCTACCTCTCTCGCTGCCTCTCTCTAAGTGGATGCAAAACTGACGCCGAAACGCCCACTTCCGGTCGTCGCCGAGAGCTCTCTCGCTCGACAGTTGTCCTCTACTCGCGCGATGGTACTTTTGCGCCAGTAGTCGCAGGCGCTTCCGGTTGGCTCTTTGGGCTTCATTACCAAACCCCGTTGACCGGAATCTCGTCATCGAAACTACTCGGACCGCTTGCCAAAATTTTTCTGTTCGTGTGAAATCATCCAACTGATATTTCTCTTCACTGTCCTCTCCCTTACGTTCGCAACAATAATATGTGAGTTTGCATCGACGAAGTGTGGAAAAAAATTCTCCATTATTATTTCTATTTCTTGCATCCTGATCATCACCCAAAAGAGGTGATTGCGCATCGGTAACGAGGATGCTGGAAAAACGTTTGAGTAGTTTCAGTGGTCCGAAGGTGCCAAAAATTGGGGCAATAAAACTGGAAGTTAATTTTCATCGTGATTCTACTACGCGAATTTCAACATCATTGATAGGCACGTTGGGAGGATCAGCAGTCGACGGAAGCTGGTATCCAAAGCTCACAGAGCTCTCCGAACGATCGTCGCTATTAACAGGAGAAGGGAGTGTACATAATATCGTGGGTCCATGGCTCCCATTACTCTATGGTTATGTGCACGTAAAGACTTTGTAGACATACCTGAAGTACGGAGCTGCGAACAGTCATCAGGAATTGCGCTGTGGCATGCAAGCAGCTTGGAAAATGCGAGCTGCCTTTGCGTATATATATACGCATACACATATATGTGTGTATGTATATATATATATATATACATATATATACATATATATATATATATATATATATATATATATATATATATATATATATATATATATATATATATATATATGCATTCGTACACACACATACATGTTTAGTCGGTCCCTGTGCATAGTATTATTTACCCTCAGCTCTCGCCTGACTCACCGTCTGTCTTCGTCCTTCGCCATTCACCCTCCCTCCCTCTCGCTCTCTCTCTCTCTCTCTCTATCTCTCTCTCTCCCTCTGTGCTCTTCTTGCACGGCTAATTTGCCGTAATACGTAATTTGCCTGAACGAAGGTACGCATTGCGAGTATATATACATGTGGAAACGACTACTATAGTTGGAGCCTGGGTACGTGCTCGAGGCACGTTGTGCGCCGCTCTTATATTGCGTGCAGCCTTCCTTTATATACATATCTATATGGATTGTTGCCCACGTATATACGCAGGTATAGGTATGCATGCGCACGCAAACTCGGAGACAATGAGCCGTGGTCAGCGTCGTTGCTCGTTGAATTTCTCTCTCTCTCTCTCTCTCTCTCTCTCTCTCTCTCTCTCTCTCTCTGTCTTTTCTCTCTATTCCGCTTGCCTAGGTGAGCATTAATTATGCCTGCTTCACAGGTGCCAACAACTCGATTATCAGGCACGATCCGATCAGATCCCTCGCTGAGATTGCGCGAACGCTCACGCGCTCGTGTGAGATCCCCCCCCCCCTCTCTCTTTCTCTCTCTCTCTCTCTCTCTCTCTCTCTCTCTCTCTCTCTCTCTCTCTCTCTCTCTCTCTCTCTCTCTCTCTCTCTCTCTCTCTCTCTCTCTCTCTCTCTCTCTCTCTCTCTCTCTCTCTCTCGCTCTTGCATGTTAATATCCGTATGTGCATATGTGTACTTGGTACATGACGACGCGAGCGAACACCCCTTTGGCGTGGGTGATTCAAATTTTCCATCCACGACGACAAAAGCGACTGCGATTCCATTGAGGCTACGTGGAGCAGCCTTTTCGTCTCGTGCCAATATAGCAAAGAATAATTCAATCCGCAAAGATTTTGTTAGTGCTCAGCTTTTATGATTTTCACCAATCGCATTCATCGTCACAGTTAACAACTGGCATTTAATGTTGTCGTAATTGGTTTTTTTTTTGTGATTTTTTGCGATGGTATATGAAAAATCTCAAGCCGGAAATTTGATCGATCTCGCGATTTGTTGCACTCGAGGGTATTTATTTGGACGAAAAAGTCGGGCGAGATTCGAGGGGCGTCGTCGATGTCGGAGGGCGAGAAAAAAAATTTACGCCGAATAAAATGGCCGCGTTGGGTCTCTCTTGCGGGGGTGGCGATAGAGAAAGAGGAGGAGGACGCGCGGAGAACGACGACGACGACTAGCGAGAGTATCGATTTGGCCGTCGCTCGAAAGCTCTACCCCGTCAACCCTCTCCTCGTGAAATTCTCGACTATGCATTTATTTACGTGCCGGAAAAAGTGGAAAGGAACTTCCGTCTGATAGATACAAATTTATACATTTATTGTTTATCCTCGACTTTGGAAAAATTGCATTTCGATCGATTTTGTTTTGTAATTTCGGTTTACTCTGGAAAACCCAATCAGCCGCTTTTAATCTATGTATGTACGTCTAGTTATTTGCTGGAATTCCATTGTATTCTAAGCTTCCAAACGGGCAAGTTGTATGCACTTATAGAATTAATCGAAAACAGTCTCGAGGATTTTGAGACAACGGATAAGCTGTTTTCAGTTGTGAGAAAGCAGTCTTGACTCTGGGAAGGTTCATTTTGGGGTCAAATAGTTTATATCTGAGCAATATCAAATATTGCTCAGATATAAACTATATCAAATAGTTATATCTGAGCAATAATAATCGATAACTTGAATTTTTGAAAATTATTTTTATAAAAATACGTCAATGACGAGGGCCTAGGGAAACTGAAAAACCTGTATCGATTCAAACTATATTTTCACTGAGTTCCGCTTGTGTTATGGGGTTACCCCCACTTGCGATTTTGAAAAAATCGATTTTTTTAATTGCATTTTTTTGAAGTATAAGTATCTGAGAATATGTCCTGAAAATTTCAAGTCGATCCGAACAAAATGGACTGAGATATGAGCGTTGAAAGAGAAGAATCCGCGTTGAAAGAGCGTTGAAAGAGAAACTTTAAACGCGTTTTTCTCAAAATGGCATTTCTGAAGTCGGTGACCAAGATTACTCGAACACTAATGAACCCATCTTCTTGAAATTTTGCAGGCTTATTCAATACATAAAAATGTAGTATTTAATCGTTCGATTTTTTTTTCGAAAAAAATGGCCGTTTTATAGCCAAAAAACGGCCGTTTTTTTCGTTAAAATCGAACCATTAACTTTGACTGTCCGCCATTTTGTGAAAAATGAATATTTTTTAAAATCCTTCGATTAAAGACTAGTTTATACTTATATTTGACTAAATCCATCCGCATTTTTTTTCCAGATGATCCACTTCGCCGCAATGTTGGTCACCGCAAACCGTGTATATAAAAACATTATTTCATTGACGGCCATTTGCCACTAAACAATGTAATATTTTTCAATAAAAAAATTACTGAAAGTTCTTCGAGATGTGTTCTTTAAGATGGTATATTGATCGATTAAAAAAGTTTTGTAGTTTTCTTTTAAAAAATTCATGAAAAAGGCCTTTTTTTGCGCTACAAGTGGGGGTAACGCCTCAACAACGACCCCTCCGTAGATCTGCCTCATGCTCAGTAGTCCGGGCGCAATCCAGTGCATGGCTCAGTGGTCGCTTGCCCAAGTATTTTCGCGAGAGATCCCGCCGCCGCACACCGACCGCCCACTACTTGCTATTCAACTGATAACTTGTCAATAACAAAGTAAACTTTCCTCCGATTAATTTTCAATGATCAATCTTAATGATTTAGAATCGTAATTACAATCTGTTCGAAATAACACAGCAAGATAACGTTCCATAACTCCAGTCGTTTTTTTACAGAACATCGTCCGGTCCTCCAAGTATTAATTTTATAAAGAGCAAAATAAGAAAATTAGTTCAACATCGGAAGCTCTTATTTTTGTTTGCGCATTACTCAGGGCCCTCCCCCCAAAAATGGGTGGTCCCTCGACGCATGGAATATTCTATACAATTACTTGTAGCTGTATACATATATATTGTATATTAGCTATTGATACAGGAAACATGTGCTCTGGTAGAGCGTGTCCGAATTCACAATATACTTCACGTATGGTATTCACGTATACATATGTATATATAAACATACGCACGCATATATTTATCATGTATATCTACATAGACGATATATATTCCACGTTCTCATTTACAGCACGTATTAATTGATCGAATTAATTTGCCAAAGCGAGTGTCCTCTCTCTCTCTCTCTCTCTCTCTCTCTCTCTCTCTCTCTCTCTCTCTCTCTCTCTCTCTTTTTCAGTCCGCACAGAATCATGAATTCGGTAACGAAGCACCCGCCCTCACAAATAATTCGCAGTATCCGTGCATGTTAATGCAACAGATTCGGTCCTTTCCAAAGAGCATACGATTTAAATATCGAGAGTGGAAATTTCGTTATTGCAACAAATTCACGGTTGGACAGTTTAGCACGATAGATGCCGCTGATCTTTATTTTGCACTGTACGATGTGTGCGCGGTCATTTATCGTTGGGTCGGTGGAACGTTGGTCCGGTAATTGATTTTATGTTCGATGCAGCCACTGATGTCATGCCGGGGAGTTAATTTTTTTAGAATCAGCGACACGAGAAGAGTATTGTTGGCGTCGCTATTCCTCCCTGCCCCACACTGTTTCTTCATCCCTGTGCTTATTGCGGTTAGGTAAGACTACGGTGAGTGATAAAATTAGAGGCCACTATGCATCAAATAAAGTTTCGTCCTTAGAACTATAGAAAAAATGAAAAACATTTGAGTTTTTTCGTCTCAAATAAATGTTCAAGCTAATTTTAATATTTGTAGACTATAAACTAATATGTTTGATAACCTTTTTATTCTTTTTCAGGGCTGTTACGCATTATTGACTCAGAAATTCCCTGACTTTTCCAGGCTTTCCATACAGGGTTTGGAAAAATTCGAGGTTTTGCAAATGACCCAGATCAGGGTCAAATGAAGAACACTTTGATTTCATCAAATATATATTTTTTAAGTTAAAGACCACAAGATAAGTCGCGTTTTAACCATACTAGTATTTGTCAACGTTGTAAACTATACGGGAAAAATTATATACGTAGAAATAGCAATCAATCATTTTTGTGAAAAAAGCATACCATTTTTAACCGACTTGAAAAACAAAGGGAATTCGATCCTTCTATTGAAAAATTATGTTGAACTGGATAACATAATTTTTTAAAGATGTGGACATTTCATAAATATATGGAAATATTAAAAACTGAATTAAATTTAAAAAAAAACTGAAATTCAAAAAATAATGTAAACATTTGAAGTTGAAAAAAATACATTAAAAGGAAATGCCGAACCTGTGCATTGTTATAAGCAGAAATTTTTATGCCGGTGACAATAAATAAAAAATACTGATGCAGTTGTGTATCGACAGATCGAATGCAAATAAATAGAGCTTTACAGTAAATTAGTTTTCAGTTTTTTTAATTTTCAATGTTTGGCACTGACATAACTTTTTTGTGTATAATGAAGAATAATATAAAAAATCTTTATTCCTATGTTATTCGGTTATTTTGTTAAGTCGGTTCCATTTTTCGTAAATCTTGCAAACTTAAATTCTGAGAAAACTCCAGAGAATTTTCAAAATTCCACACTTTCAGTCATGTTTTCCGGTTGAATAACTCAAATTCACTTTCAGTCGAACAAACAATACGTTTTCAAAAATCAACCATCATGTGCACGTATTTTCTAGCAAACTGTAGGCGTTTGAATTTATTACGTCGCTGAATGAGCTTTCTTGGTAATCGGCTGCAAAAATTGACGTCACTGAGTCTTCGCCAAATTGTTTTGTGCGACACAAAAAGATCGATTTTGCAAGATTTTTTCTTGAGAAGACCTTTAAACCTATTAACGTAAACATTTGTAAACATATTATGGTCACTTTTAAATGTATTTTGACATTTTTTTGTTGTAAAAATAATTATTTTGAAAGTCGCTATAGCTGATCTCCAGGAGCACCTCTAAAAAAGGCGTCTTGCGGTGAGCACGATATCTCTGGACCGGATCATCGAAAATGAAAGAACCAAAAATATTTCGTTAATATAATGGATTATCTTGTAATTGCCTCGTATAGTGGGCCTTCCTCGACTTCAAAATGACTTAGAAGCTTCCGAAGTTCCTATCTCCGACCGGTCGATCCTATTCTGCTCTCGTTTGTTGGCGTAAGTATTGGAAATTTCGAAATTTCCTTTTGTCGACATATATTCTTAAGAGTCTATACAGGAAAATGCCAAAAAACTCGATTTTTTTCAAATTTTTGGGCTAGAACACCGCCTTAAGGCGGTCCTCTAGTTTCTCGGCTGTTTTTTACGGCTTTTTCAATAATTTTTTACGGGCAAAGCATCGAAATAATCAATCTCATTGTTTTTGCATAATCTTTTTTAACATTTAAATGAGCTTTACCAATTTTTTGAAGTCAAAATATATAATAGAATAAAAATTATAGTGGCCGACAGGAAGACATCAAGTAAAAGAGGTGCTTGACGGTGACCAAGATTGCGGCTGTTCTGCTTATCTGAAATCAAAAAACCAAACGGCATTTTAATCTTCATATTTAAGACTAGCGATTGAACTAGAGTGAATTCTAAATTACAAAAATTGACTTTTTTATACACTTTTAAAAATTACATTCTATTTTTTACGCATTTTTTCTTAAGTTTTTCGCTCGTACAAAAAAAAACTATCGAAGCAATCATGATAATCCTAGTTCAATCGCTGGCTTATAACATATTAAAGATGCTGTGTAAATTTGAACAAGATCGGTGCAGTAGTTTCTGAAATATCGTGGTCACCGTTTCGAAAAATGGTGTTTCGAGAAAAACGCGTTTGAAAGTATACCTGCTCCGTATACCTGCTCCGTTCCAGGGCCGTAACTTGTGAACTACTTCGAATATCGAAAAATCCTTTGGCACACATTTTCTACACATGTTGTAGATGTGATTTATGAAAAAAAAATCGATTTTTTCGACCCGAGAAACTAGAGGACCGCCTTAAGGAGAGATATACACCTAGATGGTCGAGGTCGAGGATTTAGAAGCTATGAACATTCCGTCGACCGTAGAAGACCTACACTATGGGCCTGGTATCGATGATTCCATGTAAGTTGACAAATTTCATGATTTATTCATTCCCAAATTTTCAAACGCGTTTTTCTCAAAACCACGTTTTTCAAATCGGTACCCAAAATTTTTCGAAAACCAATGAACCGATTGCCTTGAGGTTTCTTGTGGTTATTCTATACACCATTATCTAGTACTTGTCATAGGATTTTTTTTTCGTTACTTAGTTTTTGTTTTATAGGCAAAATAATAACTAATTTTTGGCCCAAAAATCACTATTTATGTTCAAACGTCCGCCATTTTGTCGTAAATCGATATTTTCAAAATCGTCTATGACATGTACTAGATTATACTATCTAATTTAATAATCTTTTTAGTTTTTTTTTCAGATGATTTTTGAAGAAACGGCAGGGGGTACCGTATACGCAGATTTTTTTACGACGTTCCAAGGATCATACAATATCGTTGTATATTTTTGATATTTTTAAATAAAGAAAATTAAACATATTTTTGAATGTATATACTTTTAGATAATTAAAACCCCAATCCGAAATTACAAATAGTTTTCCTTGAAAAAATTCACAGGAATGACCTTTTTCCGGCTCCTAGGTGTATATCTCCCCTCAACTGTGGTATTGGTATTTTATTTTTGTCCCAGACACAAATGTAACGTTTGAAAACAAGTAATCAGGAAAACCGGAATACAAAAAATTAACTAATGGCATTAAAAAAAAATAACAGAATCAGTGAAGAATCATATTAACGAAAAAAACCGATAAGAATATTTTTTGTCATATCATTCGGACCGCGAAGCTGGAAACTAGAAGTAGTTTTTTTTTCAAGTCACCGTATATGCACTCGCGACTCATTGAAACCCAAGACGTACATACGCGTGTGATTTGATTGGATATCGAGGAGTTGATTTTTGCTTCGGTCATAAATTTCGAGATTAGTGACGCGCGGTAGGTCCGGTACGGTGTTATATACGCGACGAGACCTGCGAATATTATTTGAATGAACGAACTGACTATATTCTCTCGTGTGTATATGCGTGTGGGTGTATACATACACGCACATTTGTAAACGTGTACATGTGCACGTATATGATTGCAGAAAGAACACTTTCAACTGGACTCTCAGGTTTCGCCCTTCTAAAAAACCTTTCCAAACCTTATCCAAGACACAAATGAACCGGGAGGGTCGGAGAGTGGGAGGGAGAGAAAGAACGGTCTCAGGAAATACTCCGGGCGCTCTAAAGCTCCTCGAATATCGCGTAAGTCCGATCTAACGAGGCAACCAACCCCCCCACACCCCACTCTACGCCGATCTCACACACACGATATCCTTCTCAACAGCTCATCTCCCTTTCTTCTCTCGCGAGATTCTCGTTTGTCATCGTTCCCTCGGTCTCTCCTTTTCTTCCAATACCACAGTCTTTTTTCCACCCTCTACAAAGGAATGCGTCTTTGTCAATGTCGAACCCTTCGTTGCAATTTATTGCTTGCAACGTGCAACGATAATTCTGCTTTTTCAGGATATCGACGGTTCGGACCATAAAAATAAACCCGAACAAACGCCTGAAGAATACACAAGTCGGGGATTGACGGAATGCTGGCGCATATGCGAAATGCGGACTTTCGTATGGTCGGCCTGAATATTATTTTTGGTCTTTTTTGGGAATTTCAAACGACGCAGTGAATTATATCATGGTAGAGGCGATTTTTTAAAGGGGTATGCATAATCTTGAAGTTAAAAAAACGGATCGATTTTCAATATTTTTTTTTCGTCTTAGGTATTGGGATGATAAGGTCGATCTTTCGCACACAGATAGTACATGGTCTTGACATGTCACCTTTTTTTATTGCAGAATATATATAAACAACTTCCCATGTAGAGATTGCCATGAGTTGCCCAATGTTACGATCAGGCCGACCTTGGGACCATCGTATAAGCCAACAAAAGAGAAATAATATTGGCCCATTACTGTTCCGCTCTAAACTGAAAACTGACACAATATCGGCCCATCCCTAAAGCCTGTCCTGGCCCATCTTTAAACACTAACAAACAGCCGTGATAGTTAAACTAAATTTGCCAATTTAAAAACTGGGGATATTAAAATACTGACAGTTCCATTGGCCCAATATTGTTCCGTTATGAATTGAAAGCCGGCGCAATATCGGCCCATCGTTTAGAACCAATAAATAGCCGTGAGGGTTGAACTATATTTGCCAATTTAAAAACTGGTAATGCTAAAATACAAGCAATTACATTGGCCCATTATTGTTCCGTTATAAATTGAGAACTGGCACAATATCAGCCCATTACTAAAACCTATCCGGGCCCATCTGTTAAAACCAATAAACAGCCGTGATGGTTCATCGAAATTTGCCAATTTTAAAACTGGCAATGCTAAAATACTGGAAATTACATTTAATTAATCTAAGCCCTTTATTGGCTACGTGGGTCAGACCATACCTGCTTTTATTTTATTTGAGCCTTGGGTTATTCATTATCTGTATATTGTGCCAGAATAGGCAAATAACTGGCACGTCATATATTAATCGTCTATATTTTGTAGTTCAGTTTTTGCAATCAAGTCTTGGCCTATTATTGGCATTTGTAAATAACCAACATAAGTAAGTAAAATATGCCAATTTTGAAACCTGTCATATACGCAAATCACAATTTATTTCAAGGTTATTCCATGACATATGTATCCATAAGGACCAATCTCGGGCCAATCTTGGCCCGATATAGGTTGAATATTTATCACGCACCCAAACAAACCCAAACAAACTCACGGCCCAATATTCTAGATAGACTAACTTCTAGATAGACCAACTGTGAAGGCCCATCATAGAGCCAGTGGTCAATTTCTACATAGGCCCTTTAAGAGGGCCCACATAGGGCCAAGTGCAGTCACCAACATTGGCGCTACAATTAATTAAATCATTGGCCCAATAATTGTTGGCTCTGTTGGCTGATATCGGGCTGTTCTTATCATTTCTACAAAGGCACCTCATTGGTAAATACTTACGGCCCAATATTCTAGAAAGGCTAACTGTGAAGGCCCGTCCCAGGCCCAATGGTCAATCTCTACATGGGTTAATCATGGTTGTTTAAAGGGCTATAGCAGTGTGAACGCTGAACATTTTGGGTGATTTTCGGGAATTTTTTGGAAGAAAAGTACTCAATTATATGTTTCGGAAAATTAAGAATATATTTGGGTATATTTGACCTAAGGTAGATCGACACCTTAAGCAGATCGCTTGACTTTGCAAATTCATATAGCTCAACCAGGAAAGTGAGTAAAAGTTATTTTAAGTCGTTCTTAATCAGTGTTTTATTACGAAGAAGAAGGTCGTTGTGAAATGCCCATGCCTGGTACAGTTTTCGAGAAAATATTTCGTAAAGGTTATAAAATTCTATTGCACGAGTCATCGTCGTACGGCCATGATGGTTGGTCTGGTAATCGCAATGGGAACGTCCCACTAATCGTCACATGCGTTCCAACTGCTTGAGGCCTTATATACCTTTGAAAAAAAAAATTGTTTTTTTGTATCGACTTAAATAATGTATAAACATGCCAAAAATGTTTCGCAAAAGTTATTTTAGGTGGAATTTCTTTAAGACATCTAGAAAAATGTTTTTTAAACTTTAAACGCGCTTTCCATGAAGAAATGACTTCAAAATCGGGCAGACTCGTAGGTCCTACATTTTTTGACCGATTGACTTCAAATTTCAACTATAACTTCTTAGACACATTTTATAGCGACTTACATACGATTTTTACACTCGATTAACAATCGCGGATTTTGGAAAAAAAAATGGCCGTTGTTTCAGTCGAAAATGCGACTTTCTAAAAATGGGGCTAAATGACCGAAAATAAATATTTTTTAAAAGGTGCGAAACTAAGTTCTCGCTGTTTTTTTTATGAAAATGCCACTTTATTGTGAAAAAAATGGTTAAAAATGAACCATTCAAAATATTGCCTGTCGCTAGCGACAGCTTCTTCCCATCTTTCTGGCAGAGCTCGAATACCGTCACGGTAGAAGTGTTCGTCTTTTGAGGCTATCCACGAATCAAGCCATTTTGAGATGTCTTCATATGAGCGGAACTGCTGATTAGCCAGACCATGTGCCATCGAACGGAACAAGTAATAATCGGACGGCGCAATATCTGGGGAATATGGCCGCTGGGGTAGGACTTTCCATTTGAGCGTTTCTAAGTAGGTTTTAACGGGTTTGGCAACGTGAGGCCGAGCAATGTCATGCAGTAAAATCACTGTTTCGTGCCTCTGCTCGTATTGTGGCTGCTTTTCGCGCAGTGCTCGGCTCAATCGCATCAATTGAGTTCGATACCGTTCCCCAGTGATGGTTTCGTTCGGTTTCAACAGCTCATAATAAATAACACCGCCCTGGTCCCACCAAATACACAGCAAAACCTTCGCAGCGTGCATATTCGGCCGAGCCGACGACGTAGAAGCATGACCGGGCAGTCCCCATGATTTTGTTCTCTTTGGGTTGCTGTAATGAATCCATTTTTTATCACCCGTAACGATGCGATGAAGAAAACCCTTTCTTTTTTGCCGCTGGAGCAGTTGTTCACAGGCGAAAAAACGACGCTCAACGTCTCTCGGCTTCAAATCATAAGGAACCCAAGTTCCTTGTTTTTGAATCATTCCCAACGCATGCAATCGCTTGGAAATGGCTTGGCGGGTAATTCCTAATGCTGAAGCAAGCTCTTTTTGCGTTTGGCACGGATCCCCATCGAGCAATGCCTCCAATTCAGCGTCTTCGAAAGTTTTGGGCCTTCCTTCACGTGAACGGTCGTCAACATCGAAATCACCGTCTTTGAAGCGACGGAACCAATCACGGCACGTTGTTTCACTGAGAGCAGCATCTCCGTAAACTTTTTGGAGTTCTCGATGCGCTTCAGCCGCCGTTTTCTTCGAATGAAAGACGAAAAGCAACACTTCCCGCAAATGATGATTATTTGGCTCAAAATCAGACATTTTCACACAACCAAAAGTATACGATGCAAAACAAAATCACTAAAGTGTCAAAGCGGTTTGTTTACCATATGTCTAAACTTGGTTCATGACGTTTTGATTATGTCACAATCGACCAGCACTTACTAGTGGAGCCATCTCTTGAAAAACGGCGGGAATTTAGTTGTGCACCTAATATATTTATTATTACGCACTCGGTCACAAAATTTATGATTTTTATTAAAACATTTGATAAAGAGTTTAGAACATAAATTCCTCTTCCATACAACTTTATTGATTTCAAAAACAAAACTAATTTTTGCCTATTACGTCGGAATTATAATTTTTATTTATTTGTAGTCATTATAAACAACTCTTTTTTCATAAAATATCTTTTAATATTATTTCGATCGAGTGGTGTTGACCTGTGTTCAAGACGTACCCTGTTATCGACATGGTCACGACCCAGTAATCGACAACATTTATTCATATGTATATCTTTTTACTATCGCGAATATGTGTATGACGATTACTGGTCCGTGGATCCTTCAGACAATATTTCTTTTCTGATTTTCTAGAAAATAAAATTCGATTCGTAAGATTCTTTTTTTGCTAACATTGTCCCAGTTGTCGACAGCCATGGCGATTAATCGGCAGAGTGTTTATGTTGCTGAACACTTGAAGGAAACATTTTCTTCACGCAAGTCCACAGGCATTCTCAAATCACCCGAGGTGTGACATGGTTCACGTTAACCTCCTAATGAAGGATTTGGCCGAAATGACAGCTAGACGTCGTAGCGGAATATATTTAATTTGATTATTCTTGAATACGTATACTTACGGGTGTGAAAATGTAATACAACACAGTAAATACCTCCTTGCTAATATACCACAGATCTGCACGAAGGAATGGGTTTTATCTTAAAATACTTATTTAATGGGTAAACGTGACTCTTTATGGTTTCGCCTACGGGCAATACGAATAGAACATTTATTTTGTTCTAGAATCGTTTTTTTCCCGTTATAAACAATTTAATTGTTATGATGACGATTCTGACGAAAAAGTGCATTTTGTAGAAAAAAACGTTGGAAATAAAAAATGTTTCTTTTTGAATTTCCAACAAAAAATGTCTTCAATTTTTTTCGCTAGCTCCATTAGTAATGGAGATATGAGCGAGGAACATTTTCATGAGAAAGACGGAACGATGAATGAAACGGACGAAACGTTGAGTGCGAGGTGATGGGATTAATTTTCGTCGCTTATATCTCTATAATAGAGCTAGTAAAAAAATGTTAAACCTTTTATTTAAAATTTCTATCTATGAAATGCACTCTTTCGTCCTAATTGTTATTTGAAAAATGTAATCCTAGGTGTGTTCGAAAGTGAAAAATTTGCCTAAAAAATCGTCAGATAATTGTTAATGACAAATGAGCTATGAAATATAAAAAAATCCTACGTATTTCCATAGAGAATGTATTTTTCAAGATATATTCAACATTTCAAGTGAATCGGTTGAAAAGTGTCTGAGTTATGTTTCCGGCCAACTTAAAAAGTGCAGTTTTGAGATAAACGCTGCACAGCCACCATTTTTAAAATTAATCGCTTCAAGAAAATTATTGTATACAGTCACGGATATGTATGATAAGCACCCTTTTTTGTAATCTCGTTTTATTTTGTAGTTTTTCTGAAAAAAAAAAATCCCCAAAAAGCCTATTTTTTCGGCCTCTTGAGTGGCCTTGATCGACCGGCCAATTCTCAAAATCGACGATTAGTGTAACCAAATTTAAAGAGCCATCCTCCGAACAGTAATTGTGCTGATGGCCAACATCGCATAGATATAGCGGATTCGAAATGTACTTCCTCCATATACATTTACACATGTATGTATGTAAAGAAGGAGCGGGAAAGGTGAGACAAAGAAAGAGAATTGGAGGGGAGAGATAAAATGAAAAAACGTTTGCGCAGAGCGGTGACTTAAAGAAATCGTACAATGGTCCATATTGTTCCCTATACGACGTATACACTTGGGCCCACGTACGAGGGGTGTCGTTTAAAAAGCACTCGCGTGAGACCTGCGGTGGTAAACCGCATCAGCGGTCGTCGAGTACCTACCAAAGATATTTCCAACGTTCAATAATACCTGTGCACCTCGCCTTGCGAAAACGCACGCTCCATGTTCGACCATTACGAGTTCAATATACCGCCGCGGTATTTCATCGTCGTGTGTTTGACACGCGTCAAGATTTGTGACGTTTCGATCGACCAAATATCCTGCCCGTAAACGTGCTCGCAAGCTCGCGCGAGGCAGCGTTGACTATCCAACCTCACGCGCACTTTTGAGCCCGCAAACTCGCGATTTATTCGTCAATAATTTTCTTAATGATTTCTCCCACCGAATTCTAGATTAATTTTGTCATTTAATCGGAAAAATTAATTTTCCCAGCTAGAACACCTCCCCATATTCCTGGCTCATAGCTGAAAAATGTGCGTAAAAATCCTACACTGCCAAAAGAAAATATTTAATTTAAACAGGATCTATTTAAATCAAATAGGTTTTTTCCTTGTCTCACGGCCTACTACGATCTTATTTGGTTCAATGATGTTTTTTATTTGCTTCAGCTATTCTTTTTAAATATTAAATATATTAAAATTGAATAAATAAAGATTCGATTCAAATTAATCTTTATTTGCTTACAATGTATACTGTGAATATGCATAAAATATTTCATAAATCCAAAATTAAATTAAAGACTTTCCGGATCAAATGAATTCCTATAATTATTTGTTGCGTCACATAAACTATATCAATTAGTTAATATCATTGTGATAATTAGGAAGTTTTATCGAATAACATGCTATAGATTTTTCAAACATAACCTATATATATATATATATATATATATATAACCTATATATATATATATATATATATATATATATATATATATATATATATATATATATATATATATATATATATATATTAGTGGTTAAAAAAAATTAATTTCCTTTTCGCAGTACTCAACGGAAAATGTTACTACATTATGAAAAAGTTATTCATACAAAATTTGTGAGGTCTAAACATTTTTTTAGATAGTGATCAAACGACATTTAATTTTTCTAAAGATTTTCTCGTCAATTTTTCTCCCCGCCAATAGACATCATAATAATATAATTCAAATAATTTATCCAACGCATGTTGAAAGAGATTTTCGTTGAACGATTGAATTTGATTTTTCCGTAAATAATTTTTTTTCACTGCTGCCCACTCCAATCTTAATTTTTGTACCTTTTTGAAATTGATGCAAGGTTCAGAAATTCCTATTCCGGTTTCGCTCCAAATATTAGTTATTTTGTCGATAACGTTTTTTCTACTCTCTCGGACAGACAATTTAAGAGTCTTATGATGGTGCAAGACTAGACTTAATGCTTGTCTATTCGTGGGTAATTTTCGCTCCACAAATTCTTCGATTTCCGACCTAAACAGATAAATTTCGGCGCTTTCACTATCGTCCAAACCCGCGATCATTTTTTACATTTCTATTTTTACGTTTACTGTGACGTACCTCAATACAGCAACTACTGGAAACAGTCAAATGAATCGCGAAAAGAACTCACGGACTGTCAGAGAAACAAAGATGCGTTAACAGCGCCGCGGTTTGTAACCCTCGAATCCGTATGACTTTACTTTGTTACTCCAAAACAGCATATTACCAAAAAAATACGCATACTTGTTAGACGTTTAGTCATGTAAACACCTTGTTCTTGTTCATAAGTGGTTGATATAATTTTCACAACCGAATTACATATATTGATTCTTAATCTGCAAATACAAATTGTTTATGGTAAAAAAAATATTTAAATAAAAATTGTGTAATGTTACAGAAAAACTTAAATCAAAACGTACATTGGATTACGCACTAACATTTTCTGCATCGAGATAAAAAACATGAATACTCCGATAATCATGAAAAAGGCGTTTGAGCACTAACTAAAAAATTGTTTAGAACACTCAAATTTTGCAAAACATTCTTTTGCTTAACATACTTCAACTTTCCATTGAGAAAAAAAATCGATTTTTTTAACCACCCTAATATATAGATATAATTTCTCTCTCTCCACCTTCTCTACCCACATACTTAGAGTAGTTACTTACAAGGAACATCCCACCGGTGACACCCTTCGATTTTGTTGAAATTTGGATATGTTATAAGGCACCGAAAAGTAAGCGATACGTGTTTTTTTATCGGCGGAAAAACGGCTTTAAGAGGTGAAACCACCCCATAATATAGGGGTGGTTCACCCCTTAATTTTTTTTGCAATGTCACTATAGTGGATTTTTCATTGCTTTGGATTAGAAGAATTTTCGTTTTTGTTTCATTAAATTCGGTGGACTCCTTGTGTGTGAAACTGCTATATTACCCCTAGAGATGCCTTTTTTCGAGGGGTGGTTTCACCCCTTAAAGCCGTTTTTCCGCCGATAAAAAAAAATACGTATCGCTTACTTTTCGGTGCTTCATAACATATCCAAATTTCAACAAAAACGAAGGGTGTCACCTGAGGGATGTTCCTTGTTAGAGATTTACTTGGAATAGGTACTTGGAGGTTTTTCACACCCATTATCTTTTGGAATATAATATTATAGGTACTAAGGTACCTTTTTAACAAAAAAGAAAAATCCTAGAGTGGCCGAAGGTCTTAAGTGTTCAAGTTATTCGAAAGACCGTGAAATTTCTGGTTTAAATGGATATCCCCCATAGGTGGACTAATAAAGGTAGAAGCTGGCAAGATGTAGTACCACAGAGCGCATATAGTATGGTGTGATAGATCCAACAAGATCGAGATGGCATGATCGACGCGACTGAAAGAATCAAGTGAATGAAGTGCTCTGACGAATGACTCACAAACGTAGGCATTCATGTTTATTTTCATTTCTCCGATCAACTCAACCTTGCACCTCTCTCTCTCTCCCTCTCCCTCTCTCTCGGTCGTGATGGAAATTTTTTAACGATTTTATTATGCTGACGTTTCAAATAAAGCGGAGTACTACCGAAGAGAAAATATCCCACTGTGAGTATATAGCCGAGCAAGGCAGATACGAGAAAAGTGTAGAAGCGCGTGGAAAAAAAAAAACGATTTCATTCGATTCGACGAGATCGAGATAGCGTATAATCGATTGGACAGAGAAGCCACACGAGTGTGGATCAACGTAAGAGCTCAATAACTCAAAAAAGTAAAATGTACTCCATTTCGTTTGATCGATTCGACTCTCGCGGATACCGAATAGAATATTTTATGCTTCCTTTTCTTCGTAATACACACGTAATTCGAAAGAAATAGAGTGCCCCGTGAAAAAATGTATCCCACGCAGGTTGACTGATGAATGTTGGAGCGATGGAAGAGAAAAAAAAAGAGCGTGTAGAAATGTCAAGAAAAAAGTGTTTGTTCAATTCGACAAGATCGAGATAGCATAATCGATGGCGAAGCCGGGAGTAGTGTGGGTGCGTGTGTGTTGCTGGTACCTCGAGGGAAAAACGTGTCTATGTGGGGGTTGAAATAGCTACCCGCTGTGAGAATAATATGTATATATATATCTATGTGATGCCCTTTCCACGTAATCCTCGACGGCTGAACCGCACCGAGCGATCGATCAATCTCGATCTTCTCGTGAAATTCAACGATTTTGGCAGATCCAAGAAGCAAGAAAGAAAAGAGAAAAAAATAAAGGCCCACCCGGATGGTCCACTCGAAGAAATCTGCGGGTTGTCTCCTCTGACCTCCGCTTACAATTCGAAAATAATTTCTGCTTTTTGACCATAATGCACAATCGAAATGGCAAAACCGATGTTTGTGTCTCTGCATGTGTTACGACAAAAATAAATTCACTGGAGCATTTTTTAACAATGCTTCACAAATGTCGTTCAATTTTGGTCCATGAGAAAAAAAAGTCAAACTTGACAAATCGCGAAAACGACAAGATTTTCTTTCTTCACCGTATTGTGGAACTCTGTTTTAATCAAATCCCATTCAATTGTCACATTTCAATTTATTATATTCTAATTTATTAATAAAATGTATTATTTATTTGAAAAGAACGAATATTTAAATAGGAATATATTTTTATTATTTTTAGCCGTCTATTTATATTTATATATTTTAATTATTTTTCACCGTAATTGTGAGACTTTTCTTTAATGAAATCCCATTCTTTTGAGACATTTTAATTGATGACATTTCGATTTAGTAATAAAATGTATTATTTATTTGAAAAGTACGAATATTTTTATTGTAGTATAAGGTACAAACATGGAGGTTATGTGTGGAACACAATATCCGCTAAATGGCTTAAGGGGGAAGATACCTATGTAAATTTTTTTTTGCATTTTTTCCCTACATCTTCCGGAAAAGAAGAGCAAGAGAATGTTGAATTAGAAGGACAATTGTATGGTACAGGCATCGCTGATTAAAGGTAAACACGAAATTTTCAGGATTATGCAGTACGTAAAACTTTAAACGCGTTTTTCTCGAAACTATGTTTTTAGACACGGGCGTATGCGTAGCGCCTCGTAATTTTAACTCTAGCTTCTTGACAACATTTTCTAGTCCAGTACGTAGGATTTTTAGATCAGTTGAAATTAAAAAATTTTATGATCGATATCAGAGCGATTTTTTCACGATTTATTTTTCATATTAACGCCGTTTTTTTAAATCAACATTTTGAAAACCCCTACGTACTGGACTGGTTTTTTGGTATCTATTTGTTTTGTACATTGTTCTAGCTTGAAAATTATGACCTGTGCGAATACGACCGTAGAGGACTATGAAAAAAAAGAGTTTTCTTTCATCGATTGCTGCGCCGCCATTTTGTTTCAAAAGAATTTTTTTTAAATTCTTTTACTTTAAGGCTTGTACTACCCATGTAGAGGTTGCCATGAGTTGCCCAATGTTACGATCAAGCCAATATTGGGACCATCGTATAAGCCAACAAAAGAGAAATAATATTGGCCCATTACTGTTCCGCTCTAAACTCAAAACTGGCGCAATATCGGCCCATCCCTAAAGTCTGTCCTGGCCCATCTGTTAAAACCAATAAACAGCCGTGATAGTTCATCAAAATTTACCAATTTTAAAACTGGCAATGCTAAAATACTGGAAATTACATTTAATTAATCTAAGCCCTTTATTGGCTAAGTGGGTCAGACCATACCTGCTATTATTTTCTTTAAGCCTTGGGTTATTCATTATCTGTATATTGTGCCAGAATAGGCAAATAACTGGCACGTCATATATTAAGCGTCTATATTTTGTAGTTCAGTTTTTGTAATCAAGTTTTGGCCTATTATTGGCATTTGTAAATAACCAACATAAGTAAGTAAAATATGCCAGTTTTGAAACCTGACATATACGCAAATCACAATTTATTTCAAGGTTATTCCATGACATATGTATCCATAAGGACCAATCTCGGGCCAATCTTGGCCCGATATAGGTTGAATATTTATCACGCACCCAAACGAACCAAAAAAATTCACGGCCCAATATTCTAGATAGACTAACTTCCAGATAGCCCAACTGTGAAGGCCCATAATAGAGCCAGTGGTCAATTTCTACATAGGACCTTTAAGAGGGCCCCATAGGGCCAAGTGCAGTCACCAACATTGGCGCTACAATCAATTAAATCATTGGCCCAATAATTGTTGGCTCTGTTGGCCGATATCGGGCCGTTCTTATAATTTCTACAAAGGCACCTCATTGGTAAATACTCACGGCCCAATATTCTAGAAAGGCTAACTGTGAAGGCCCGTCTCAGGCCCAACGGTCAATCTCTACATGGGTAACATGTAAAAAACCGAATACGAAAATATTGTTTTGTTTTTCTTTAATAAATTGTGAAAAATTACCCTTGATTTTGCCCTCGCGAAGGTATATCCCCCCTCAAACGACATGGACTTGGAAGACATATTTTTTCAAAAAGATGGCGCAACCTGCCACACTACGCGAAACAATGCAGTTATTGCAGACGGAGTTTCATGGTCGTGTTATCTCGCGCCGTGGCGATGTGAATTGGCCACCAAGATCGTGAAATTTGACGCCCTTGGACTTCTTTCTTTGGGGTTTTCTGAAAGGAAAAGTGTATGCCAATGATCCACGAACTATTCTAATTTCATTAATTACCATTAATGAAATTAGATCGCAATTATGCCAAAATGTTATTGAACATTTCGAGGGTTTATCCTACATGTGTTGACGTATACGACAAAGTGTTATGACAAAAAATACAAAATAGCGGCTCAGTCGTAGCTACACTATGAGCGTTTTTAGGCGCTCTGCAGGAGGACGCAAAACTTTGAGAGATTAGCACGTGGAACAAAAAAAAATTATTTACATTAGTTTTGCTGGAGAAGAACACACGATTATTAATCAATAAGGGTTTTTTTCGCAAAATGGTATCATTTATAAAAATGATGAAAACTGCCGGAATTAGGCGTCCTCTCGATTTTAAAAACATGGGTTCGAGAAAACCGCGTTTAGGGGAAAGATACCTTTAGGCGAGAAAAAAAATTGCTGATTTTCATGATTTTTTTTTTAAATAAAGATTTCTTCACCATTTTTGATACTAAGGGTATGGTTCATTACTACTTTTGGCTGCTACATGGTATTTTATAATTTTGATCAATGTACAAAAATGGCACGGTCTCCTAAACGGGTTGCGGCGGATGTTATCAGGTGGCGTGACACGTAGCGTCGGCGGGATAAATCTAAAAAAATCAACGAAGATTTTTCTTTCGTTAACACTCATACTCAGAGAATATGAACCAAAAAAGTGAGAAATGTTGAAAATCGATGAGATTGTCCGCATTGAATCAATTAGATTGAATTTTCCGAAAAAATGGCTACATTTTGTAATAAAAAAATACTTTTTTGAAAATATCCAAGAACATTTAGGGTCATGTTTTAGACAATAAGGTTAGAAATATTTATACCAAATTTCATAAGCCTCCGTTGATAAGTTTTTTAGCTATACGTCACGCCAGTTTTGCAAATGCAGTTTAGAAGACCGTGCCATACCTCCGCGATTCTAAAAGATTAATACAAAAAATACCATGTAGCAGCTAAAAGTAGTAATAAAGCATACCCTAAGTCTCAAAAATGGAGACGAAACCTTTCATTTAAAAATAAAATCGAGTGAAACGGCGAATGTTTTCCGTGCCTGAAGGTATCTTCCCCCTTAAAGTTTCAATACTGATGTAGGAGTGAATGTCCACCGACTTGAACCTCCATTCGAATTCTGCGTGTACGACTGGACTAAACGACTCCAAATTGCTCCTTCCACCCTCTAGGCTGTTTCGTACGTTTCGGAGCGTTCCAAGGCGCTTTGGGAATTGTACTTTAAAAACAAAAAATAAAAATGTTCGCATGCTTTTTAGAAAATGAACTCTAAAAACAAAAAAAAATTCGCAATGCTTTTCGTATATCATTCTCGTGATGCTTATGCATAATTTAAAGCAATTTTCAAAAAACTGTAGACATTATTTTCTCCTCAGATGTAACATCTTCAGGGGATTCTGAATAAATCCTATTTAATCGATAGAAATTTTCCCCTATTAAAATCCTATTTAATCCTATTTAATCCTATTTAATTCGAATAGGATTATATTTATTATATATAGGATTATATAATATATATAGGATTATATTATTTAAATAAATAAAAATTAAATCCTATTTAATCGATAGAAATTTTCTCCTCAGATGTAACATCTTCAGGGGATTCTAATTAAATCCTATTTAATCGATAGGATTTGATTATTTAATCAAATGCGATTTAATTAAACCACCAGCATTCAATTTTCACCGCATAATCAATTACGACTCGATGATTATTATTAAGGGGTCTTCTCGCGCTAGACGCTAAAAAAAGGCTATGCTCATGAATTTTTTTGATAGGTTTATATTATAGATATTGATACAAAAGTTGTTAGGCTTAATAAGTATAATTTTTTTTATTTTATCTCTTTAACTCACAATTTATAGACGAAAATGGTAGTTAAAAAAATGTCGTAAAAAAATTGTAGGTCTGCGCTGTTAATGAATTCTCGGAGATGGATCATCCGAAACAAAAAAATGAAACGGTTTTAGATTCAGTATGTTAATGGCTTTAGCGCATATCATACGATTTTTGATATATGCAAAAATAACAAAATGGCGGACATTTTTCGAAAAAATAACATAAAAAAAAACGTTTTTTTCGCCGTTTTTGAGTTTAAAAAAATAGTAAATATCGAAATTTAAAAAAAATCCTTCGTATGCGCTATAGCTATAGTTGTAAAGAATATGTGTTTCGAAGATTTTATCAAAAAGCCGTCGAAAAACGTCGTTTCGAGAAAAACGCGTTTAAAGTTTATTTGGGTTACATAAATACATTAATAAAATTTTGTATGTATTTCGAAAGTGTATTTATTGAGTGTAACAACTATTACATCAATATCTATAATATAAACCGATCAAAAAAATTAATGAATATAGCCTTTTTTATTGTCTAAAGTGCGAAGACCCCTTAAAAAGCGAAGTGCTTATAATACTCGATTTTAATTCGATTTTCTTTTGTACAACCACCCTCGCGATCTTTGTTTCGGTTTTCGTCCTCGAATGCTCCGTGCCCCGACGTTAAGGCGTTACCCCCACTTGTAGCGCAAAAACGGCCTTTTTCATGAATTTTTTAAAAGAAAACTACAAAACTTTTTTAATCGATCAATATACCATCTTAAAGAACACATCTTGAAGAACTTTCAGTAATTTCTTTATTGAAAAATATTACTCTGTTTAGTGGCAAATGGCCGTCAATGAAATAATGTTTTTATATACACGGTTTGCGGTGACCAACATTGCGGCGAAGTGGATCATCTGAAAAAAAAATGCGGATGGATTTAGTCAAATATAAGTATAAACTAGTCTTTAATCGAAGGATTTTGAAAAATATTCATTTTTCACAAAATGGCGGACAGTCAAGGTTAATGGTTCGATTTTAACGAAAAAAACGGCCGTTTTTTGGCTATAAAACGGCCATTTTTTTCGAAAAAAAAATCGACCGATTAAAGACTACATTTTTATGTATTAAATAAGCCTGCAAAATTTCAAGAAGATCGGTTCATTAGTGTTCGAGCAATCTTGGTCACCGACTTCAGAAATGCCATTTTGAGAAAAACGCGTTTACAGTTTCTCTTTCAACGCCCTTTCAACGCGGATTCTTCTCTTTCAACGCTCATATCTCAGTAAATTTTGTTCGGATCGACTTGAAATTTTCAGGACATATTCTCAGATACTTATACTTCAAAAAAATGCAATAAAAGAAAAATCGATTTTTTCAAAATCGCAAGTGGGGGTAACCCCTTAACACAAGCGGAACTCAGTGAAAATATAGTTTGAATCGATACAGGTTTTTCAGTTTCCCTAGGCCCTCGTCATTGACGTATTTTTATAAAAATAATTTTCAAAAATTCAAGTTATCGATTATTATTGCTCAGATATTATTATAAACTATTTGACCCCAAAATGAACCTTGCCAGAGTCAAGACTCCTTGCTCACAACTGAAAACAGCTTATCCGTTGTCTCAAAATCCTCGAGACTGTTTTCCCTTAATTTCGTTCATCGAAGTCTTGATAGCGCCTAGCCCGACAACAGCTTACGTCCGTTGTGTGGTGCAAAAGCACGCTCAAATTCTCAAGTGTCAGCAAAGGATCGCGAGAATCCGTCGAGATTTATATCCCCGCATCGATCAAAGCGCGTCTGGGCGAACGAAAGCAAAACACGCCGATTTCACCGGGATTAAATTTTTATATCCTGATAAGTGTTTCACCTGACTCTCGTGCGGGTCCATTGAGAGTGGTCCACCACACACGCGGGGGTCGGCGGAAAATGATATTCGAGACCGCGTTGTCGACTCCCGGGAGTCTCCGGGGCGAGAAAAACGTTGACGGTAAATCAAACTTTTGAGATTTAAGAAACGAAGAAACGATGAAGAAGAAAAAAAAAGGCAGCTTTATGACGTGAGTTAACGAGCTCCTTTCACGCTCCTTCTCTCAACGGGGGAGAATTTCACGCTTTTCAGAAATCGGATGTAATCCCCGGCTGGAAAATGTCGGGGATGGAAGCTGGAGTGAGAAAGATAGAAACGAGCAACGACACGTATATATGTATATATGGGCCATGTAGAAGACGACTAAACGAAGGAAAAGGGATCGTCTCGTCACCCTGTGTTACCTGCGGTGCGTGGCTGTGAAAATATTTGGAGTCCTGGGAGAATAAGGACCATTGTATATGAGCGAGGAGAGAAGAGACCCGCCCCAAAGTCACCCCGGCCTCATCCCTTTTTCTCGAGACAGACAAAAAACGTGTGTGTATCGCAGGGAGAGCGGTCGAGACTCCGAAGGGACTGACTGCTCTTCTGCGATTCTACGTGTGTCACGATCGTTCAAACGTTGGCTCAATAGATGAGCGGAAAAGCTGCGGCAAAGGCGCTTGTGTGCGAGCCATTATTGAGTTTTGCCGGTCGATCGACGTGCAAAGAGACAAGAATTGCGGCGATGTTCCGGTAACGTTCCGGATATCGCGCTCGGGAAATTGTAAGGAAAAAAGGAGAAGAATAAAAGCAGCAGAATCGCAACCACGCGCAATGTTGATGCCGAAGTCTGGCAAGTTTTGACAGTTTTCTCTTTCGAGCTCTGGTGATGCTGCCTTTGTCAATTGGTTTTGTGGCTCGAATACCGCTATGTACCTGACGGGTTTGATGGAACGAAAAACGATGGCTCGAACGCTTCTTGGATACATTTATGGGGGGGTGTTTTGTGAAACGAACGGCAGACGCGATGAGACGTAACATCGGCCAATTATTTTATGAGATATGAGACATTATCACGCCGTGCGTACAATTGATGAAGCAAATTTTACAGCATATTGACTACATGTCTTGATGCTAAGCTGTGAACTCATTTAGGATAATGAATGTACAAAACATTTTGACCGCAATATGTGGTTTACAAATGCATCGTACGTTTAGAGCACGTCGAGCTCATATCGCTGTGCTCGAGTGTCCGTAATTGATATCTGGAAATTTTACGTCATTTAGAAGTCATGTGTAGACATTTTAGCGTGGATTTACTATGGTAGCGTTAATCGTTCTCGTGAATTGTACTTAACGGGAGTTATACACCTAGGAGCCGGAAAAACGGTCATTTTTGTGAATTTTTTCAAGGAAAACTATTCGAAATTACGGATTGGGGTTTTAATTATCTAAAAGTATATACATTCAAAAATATGTTTAATTTTCTTTATTTAAAAATATCAAAAATATACAAGGATACTGTATGATCCTTGAAGCCTCGTAAAAAAATCTGCGTATACGGTACCCACTGGCGTTTCTTCAAAAATCATCTGAAAAAAAAACCAAAAAGATTATTAAATTAGATACTATAATCTGGTACTTGTCATAGCCGATTTTGAAAATATCGATTTATGACAAAATGGCGGACGTTTGAACGTAAATAGTGATTTTTGGGCAAAAAATTAGTTATTATTTTGCCTATAAAACAAAAACTAGGTAACGGAAAATAAATCCTATGACAAGTACTAGATAATGGTGTATAGAATAACCACAAAAAACCTCAAGGCAATCGGTTCATTGGTTTTCGAGAAATTTTGGGTACCGATTTGAAAAAGGTGGTTTTGAGAAAAAAGCGTTTGAAAATTTGGGAATGAATAAATAATGAAATTTGTCAACTTACATGGAATCATCGATACCAGGCCCATAGTGCAGGTCTTCTACGGTCGACGGAATGTTCATAGCTCCTAAATCCTCGACCTCGACCATCTAGATGTATATCTCCCCTTAACATGAACGCAATTTCGTTTACGTCGGTGAAGACGATTCATGAGCTCATTCAGCATCATGAATTTGAGATACATCATGACTTCAATTTGTCGTTTCAAAATGCATCATCCGTCGACTACAAGATGAACTCATAAAACGGCAAATTTGAATTTTACAATGCATATTTGCAGATTGACGTCATAAAGAAGTCATCCAATGACTTTTGTTGGTGAACTCACTGGGTTACCACTGGTGGTAGGAATGCCATGCAAGCAATATGACGGCGATATGCTCGTTTTTCAGTGATACATTCTATGACGGTGATATGCAGATTTCTAAGTGATACATCCCACGAGCGCAATATGACGGCGATATGGAGATTTCTAAGTGATACATCCCACGAGCGCAATATGACGGCGATATGCATATTGATAAAAATCACGAATGATAAAAATAGGCAAAGAAAGGTTACACAAGTGTTAGAATGGCTATGTAGGTAGCGCGCTCAGCTCTAGAATTAGAAGACGTAGGTTCAAACCAAAGCCCATGTAGAGATTGACCGTTGGGCCTGGAACGGGCCTTCACAGTTAGCCTTTCTAGAATATTGGCCCGTGAGTATTTACCAATGAGATGCGTTTGTAGAAATGATAAGAACGGCCCGATATCGGCCAACAGAGCCAACAATTATTGGGCCAATGATTTAATTCATTGTAGCGGCAATGTTGGTGATTGCACTTGGTGGGCCTATGTGGGCCCTCTTAAAGGGCCTATGTAGAAATTGACCACTGGCTCTATGATGGGCCTTCACAGTTGGCCTATCTAGAGGTTAGTCTATCTAGAATATTGGGCCGTGAGTTTGTTTGGGTTTGTTTGAGTGCGTGATAAATATTCAACCCATATCGGGCCACGATTGGCCCGAGATATGTCCTTATGGATACATATGTCATGGAATAACCTTGAAATAAATTGTGATTTGCGTATACGACAGGTTTCAAAATTGGCATATTTTACTTACTTATGTTGGTTATTTACAAATGCCAATAATAGGCCGAGACGTGATTACAAAAACTGAACTACAAAATATAGACGATTAACATATGACGTGCCAGTTATTTGCCTATTCTGGCATAATATACAGATAATGAATAACCCAAGGCTTAAATAAAATAAAAGCAGGTATGGTCTGACCCACTTATCCCATAAAGGGCTTAGATTAATTAAATGTAATTTCCAGTATTTTAGCATTGCCAGTTTTATAATTGGCAAATTTCGATGAACTATTACGGCTGTTTATTGGTTTTAACAGATGGGCCCGGATAGGTTTTAGTAATGGGCTGATATTGTGCCAGTTCTCAATTTATAACGGAACAATAATAGGCCAATGTAATTGGCAGTACTTCAGCATCACCAGTTTAAAAATTGGTAAATATTGTTTATCTATCAGGACTGTTTAATGAATTTAAAAGATGGGCCATGATTGGTTTTAACTATGGGCCGATATTGTGTCGGTTTTCAGTTTAGAACGAGACAATAATGAGCCAATGTAATAGCCAGTATTTGAGTAGCCCCAGTTTTCAAATTGGTAAATTGAGTTTAACTATCACGGCTGTTTATTAGTTTTTAAAGATGGGCTACGACAGGCTTTAGGGATGGGCCGATATCGTGCCAGTTTTCAGTTTAGAGCGGAACAGTAATGGGCCAATATTATTCCTCTTTTGTTGGCTTATACGATGGTCCCAATATTGGCCTGATCGTAACATTGGGCAACTCATGGCAACCTCTACACGGGAAGGTAGGTAAAAACTTGAAGTAGACCGGATCCGTTTTAATCCATTTATCATATAGCCAGAAACGTAAACAAAGCATATGGAAACAAAAAATACTACTAGATTTTATGTATTCAACATTTTTGGATTTTTTACCTTTCACGCCGTGACACCCATATAAGCACAACATAGTTACGTCACGTCATATCGCCTATATGAGCTCCATAGGAGCACTACAATTTCTTCACACCGTGACATCCATATGAGCTCCACATCACTCATACCCCACGCACTCACTCATTGTTGGATATTCGTGAGCCGATTTTGCTAGTGCTAATGAATTCACTGCGTGCATACTTGCGTGAGAACAATTTTGCTTCATTTGGATGCGTTATTGTGAATCATCATGTGATCACAATATGACTTGAAGGGGAGCACTCATAATAGCTGTGTGACTTTTTATGCGACATAGAAGATCTACATATGATGCCATTATGAGCTATATGTGTCTATCTGGGAGCAAATATCGTCCTTGACTCGTTTGTTCGAGTATGAGAATTCGAACAAACAAATGAACATGACAGGCAAATGAACATGAGTAATAACGTGGTAACGTCACGTCAATTTGAACGAAACGGCACCTGTCGAGCCTTCACCCACTGTGAACATTTGTTGGGTGACCGCTGTAGCGTAGAACCCTTTGCTGTAGCAAAGGGCTCGAAAGCGAGTCTATGCGTGACACTTGACCCGAAGGGAACGATCTCGATCTGTTGAGGGGTTAAGCTACGGTAAACATTTAAAGAATTCGTTCGTTGCTTGAGGCAACTCAAATTAAATAGGAAGGCCCAACATATAGTGCAGGAATCGCAGATTAAAGGTAAAAATAACATTACAATGATAGAACTGCTAGGAAAACTTCAAACGCGTTTTCCTCGAAACTATGGTTCAAAAAACGGTGTATACGATTTCTCGACATTTAACCAACGGATTACGGAATTTCGGGACAAATGATGAAATCTTACCATTTGCTTCAGATTTATAAAGTAAATTCTTAGTAATATGCTGAATGCACTCTCCAAATTTTAAATCGATCGTCTGCACCGTTTTTATAAAATGTACAGTTGAAAAAAACATGTTTTGACATAGGGAGATGCCTATGTTCAGATAACATAAGAAGTACATTATGACACTGATGACAAAATCGTCATAGCGAACTGAGTGATTTGACGGCTTTGCATAACATTTTAAACATTTTTTCACACTTTCCCATGCGTAAAACTGCCATTCAGCGATAAGCGTAGGCATTTCCCTATGCTGAAAAGTGCTTTTTCAATTATAATTTTGTAGAAACGGTGTAGAGGATCGATTAAAAATTCGGAGGCCAAAAAAATAGGCTTTTTGGGGATTTTTTCCAGAAAAACTACAACATAAATCGAGATTACAAAAAAAGGTGTTTATCATACATATCAGTGACTGTATACAATAATTTTTTTGAAGCGATCAATTTCAAAATGGCGGCTGTGCAGCGTTTTTGCGATGACGTCTCCGTTTTTCCAGGGTCCACGGCCGGACAAACAACTCCTGTAATTTTTTAATTATAATGAGCCAATAAATTCTTTTCGATTATATATAATAACTGCTATAGAAGTACGTAGGATTTTTTTGATATATTGATTTTTGGTCAAATGGCGCACCTCTAAAGTGGAAAGTGAAAAATTTGCCTACAAAGACGTCAGGTAATTGTTAATACAAATTAACTACGCAATATAAAAAAAACCTACGTACTTCCAAAGACAATATATTTTTCAAGATATATTCAACACTAGCTTTTGCCCGCGGCTTCGCCCGCGTGGATGTCGGAAAATATCCCACGGGAACATACTACCGTGATTAAAAGTACCCCATTTGTTAATCTAGGTAAACAATGTCTTCTCGCAGTGCTTAGATAGTATCCGAGGAGCGGCGCGCGGATTGATATATGATTGATGGAGGATAAAATCTCTAAAACCTAATAAGATAACCTAATAACGGGACGGAAAATTACCTACTTGAATGCCAAATATGAAGGCAACTTTAAAGTGAAAATATTAAATCTTCTTTATTCTCTATCCTGTGAGAATTAGAAAAAAATAGTTACGTAAATAATCCCCGTTAACCACCACCCCCCCCCCCCCCTAAACCCCTTAATGACAAACTTTATTACATAGGCAAGTATTTGTGTCAAGTTTCAAATAAGATCAAAGAAGATGTTTCAAAGAAGATAAGCCCCGCGAAAAAATTCTCCCCTGTAAAAATGACTATCCCTTTTTAACCCGTTAGGGGTCGATTTTCGAAAAACCCTGATACACGTTATTCTTTATTTTTGTTCTCAAGCATAAATACTGAGTTTCGAGTTAATCGAACCGCGCGTTAAAATTCTTCCATACAAACTTTGATACCCCCAAATCCCCTCTTAAGGGGTAGTTTAGGAAAAATAAAAGTGACAAAGTTTATAATTTGTTTTATAATTTATTTGTGTTAAGTTTTCAAGTATATTAACTCAAGGAATAAGATTTTTCATACAAACTTTCACCCCCAATTTAACTCCCTTAGGGGTTGAATTTCGAAAAATCCTTTCTTATTCCTTGTCTACATTATAAAGGGAACCTTTGTGCAAATCTTCAGCTTTCTGGGTCTAAGGGTTTGGGCTGGGCGTTGATGAGTCAGTCAGTCAGTCAGTCAGTCAGTCAGGACTTCTCTTTTTATTTATATAGATTTCAAGTGAATCGGTTGAAAATGGGCTGAGTTCTGTTTCCAGCCAAGTTAAAAAATGCAGTTTTGAGATAAACGCGTTTGAAGTTTTGGGTCCGCTCGCTGCGGACTACGCGGCCTCGTACTAAACTTCGAAAACCGAGTACTTACAGATTTTTCCCGGCCACAATCTTTTGGGACATCATTTTTGAGGTCCTAGGGGACCATTGAAAAAATCGATTTTTCGAAAATTTTAGAGCGGCCTAGCCCCTTAATTATCATATATTTATTTTGCGATTATTGTTGACGTACTGGCGTTTTTTGTCATTCCTGACTAGCACCCCAGATAGACGGATGTACCTCATATTGGCATCATATGTACATCATCATATTTGCATCATAAGTCATATTTGCATCACATGATGATTCACAATAATACATCCAAATGAAGCAAAGTTGTTCTCACGCGAATATGCATGCAGTGAATTCATCAGACTAGCAAATTTGGCTCACGAATATCTAACAATAAGTGAGTGCATATGGGGCTCATATGGGTGTCACGGCGTGAAGAAATTGTAGTGCTCATAAGGAGCTCATGTTAGCGGCATGGCGTGACGTAACTATGCTGTGCTCATACGGAGCTTATATTAGCGGCATGGAGTGACGTAACTATGATGTGCCCATACGGAGCTCATATTAGCGGCATCGTAACTACGCTGTGCTCATATGGAGCTCATATGAATGTCATAGCGTGAAAATAAAAAAATCCAAAAATGTTAATTAAAAAAATCTGGTAGGCTTTTCATATCCGCATATGCTTTATTTATGTTCCTGCCTATAGGATAAATGGATTAAAACGTATCCTGCCGAGTTAAATTTTGTACCCACCTACGGTTTGAACCTACGTCTTCTAATTCGAGAGCTGAGCGCGCTACCTACCTAGCCATTCTAACACTTGTGCAAACTTTCTTTGTGTCTGGCTATTTGTATCATTCTGGATTTGTATGCATATCGCCGTCATATTGCGCTCATGGGATGTATCACTGACAAATATACATATCGCCGTCATATTGCGCTCATCGAATGTATCACTTAGAAATATGCATATCGCCGTCATAGGATGTATCACTAAGAAACACGCGTATGGCCGTCATATTGCGCTCATGGGATGTATCACTGAGGAAAATGCATATCGCCGTCATATTGCGCTCATCGAATGTATCACTGAAAACATGCATATTGCCATCATGGAATGTAGTACTGAGAAACATGCATATCGCCGTCATATTGTGCTCGTGGGATGTATCACTGACAAAATATACATATCGCCGTCATATTGCGCTCAACGAATGTATCACTTAGAAACATGCATATCGCCGTCATAGGATGTATCACTGAGAAACACGCATATCTCCGTCATGTTGCGCCCATCGAATGTATCACTGACAAACATGCATATCGCCGTCATATTGCTTGCATGGCATGTCTACTACCGGTGCTAACCCAGTGAATTCATCAACACAAGTCATTGGATGACTTCCATATGACGTGAAATTTGCAGATATTAATTGTGGACACTTGAGCACAGCGATATGAGTTCGAGATAATTCCCGAAACACGCCTATGATGACGCTCTCAAAATGGCAATCGCAAATCACTCGATACGTGCAAGCTAAGCAGCACAATGTTTGTTCCAATAACGAATGAAATTTAAGGAAAAGAAAATAAAATCCGTGCTGCTTGAGATCTCTGTGAAAAGAAATAATTGAAGAGATGTGACGTGAATGAGTCGGTCAAGAGATTCACGCCGTTTGGTGTCTCGAGAGAGTTTGCAAACTCGGGATCCAGCCGGTAAAATCATCGAGAATTATATGGTCGAGAGTGGTGCCTACTCTCGGGGAATGCGTGTCGAGTCACGAGATTTGTGAAGTAAGAACGAGGGATTTCACGGTTAATGCGGTGAGACGAGTTACGGAGGAAAGAAATCTGTGGTATCGACCGGTTGATCGTTCAACAATAGTTGTCTAAATAGTTGCGGGGAGAATGAGGGAGAACGAGGGAGAGAGAGAGAGAGAAATCTGTGAATACCGTGTGTTGGCTGTGACACGAGGAGCGGAGACAAAATTCGTGCGGTATCCGTGACGAAATTCACGACTGCAGGTGGCCTACAGATGCCTGGGATTACGGGGTTTATATACCCCAGCGGGATATTGATCCTATTGTGTCGCTTGCGCTGCTGGATGGTGAACGAGGCGGGCTCGATCTCCAGACTCGCGATGCTCGCGAGACCGTCCAGGATTCCACGTGGCGAGAAAAGAGAGATTCTGAATTCCGCTGACCACAGATATAAAGAGCGAGCTGGCGAGGGTGGGAGAATCCAGTTGTCTTCTCTTCCACTCCTGTCCATCATATGAGGTAATCCTCGCTCGACGATATAAAAACAAGGATCTCTTCGCTCTCAACCCTCTCCTCCTGTTTTTATGATATCATTTATGAAAACGGTATTTGGTAAGATTATTTTCACGTAAAATTATTACGCTTACTGTGAAAAACTGCAAAGGGGGCTACTTTCGGGGTAACTTTGACAGTTTTTGGGGCTACTTTGACAGAGCGCCAAAATACGTTTTAAATGTGTGCGCAGCGAGCCCGCTTGACCCTCAGTGGCGGGCGGCGAGTGCGGGAAATAAATTTGAACAACAATTTGTTGTTCAAGTTTATTACAATGTTGCTAAAGTTGATTGTAATGTTGCTGAAGTTGATTTTGATCTCAATGACAATTATAAGACTCATTAAGGGGCCAGTCCACTTTGAAAATTTCGAAAAATCGAAAGCAAGGAAGACTTGAAGAAATCGACGATGATGAACAATCAAAGGGATTTTGTACGGTGCAGGAATTGCCGATTGAGTTTAGGTAAGAGTGTTTCATAGTATAAACTTCAAACGCGTTGTTCTCGAAACAACGTTTTCAAAATCTAACTCCATCGTATCTCTAAAACTAATAAACCGATTCTCTTGCAATTTGAACCACGTATTGTTAACATGATTCGCAACGAAATAACCCTCGATGGTTTAAAAATTTTGATTTTTACTCTTTTTTTTGTGAAAAACTGCGAAAAAACGCGTTTTTTTACCTTTTTCAGTTTTTAATCTGCCATTTTTTTATTTTTTGATAAAACTGTATATCCGAGGGTCATTTTGTAGCTGGTGTTATACTGAATCTAATGGGCTTTGATTTTTTTGTTTCAGACAAGCCGTTGCCAAGTTGTGATGGAGCTACCTAGCCCACTTATTTTTGAGCCGTTACGTTAAACTATAGTTTTTGTACTCAAAAATGAATAAAAATGAATTAATTTTTTTAAAATGCATTTCAAGACTTTATTTATCAAGCCCAACAACTTTCATATTCATATCTTTTAGAAAATACTCAAAAAAACATCGCGAAAATAGCCTTTTTTCGTGGCTCCAAAGTGGACCGGTCCCTTAAGTGCCTATAACAGCACCCCAGGTACTTGATATTTTTATGTAAAATGTTTCCTTAAGAGAGGGCACCACTGTAGCTCCCCATTTTCCACCGTTTTCTTTAGATTTTTTTAAAGAAAGGAGTAAAATACATGGTCAAAAGAGCTTTTAGGTTTTATAAGGTACATATTGAAGTGTGTAAAAAAAAATATTTGTCAATAGTATACAAAATGGCGGTGCACGAGTCACTATATCACTACTGTTTTTCAGCCAACCCTCTCCGCGGCGCGCAGTAGAACTGTCGTAAATTTAGTCCCGGAACCAAGAGTGAAATATTTTCGTTAATTATATTATTTTTAGCAGTCATGTACGGGGGGAATTAAAGAATAGATAAAAGAAAAATAGAGACGAATTTGAAAAAAAGTTCGTTTTTTCGACCACAATTATCATCTGAAAAGTTATATATTTTTTACATATTTCAATTCATCGAAAAAAGCGCTCGTACTTGACTGTTGAAGCCATCTACGAAGCTACAGTTAAGATTTCAAGTCGATTGGACGAAAATTGTTCGAGTTCTGCTGCCTTAATAACGATGACAATTTGGTTATAAAAAATCGTTGTTTTTCATTAAATTCATTCATAATGGATAAAATATTACATATTTTTATCAAAATAATTCCAAAGTAATTCCCCATGGAAATTTATGTATGTAAAATATATGCAGAAAATATATGCTACATATATATATCGTTCGCATATATAGTGACGAAAAATAGAATAATACGTATATATTCAGTATATATGCACCAAATATATGACGCATATATGACCCATATATTTTCGATATATTTTTCTGACCAAAAAAATATATGCTATGTATAAACACTATATATGATGCATATACGACGCATATATTTTCGATATATTTTCAATCTATTTTTTTGTCAGAAAAATATATCAAAAATGTATGCGTCATATATGACAAATATATGTGTCATTTATGCGTCATATATGACGCATACATTTGTGATACATATTCCTGACAAAAAATATATGCTGTGTATAAACACTATTACAGTTAAACTTAATAAAACTTAAAACTTAATCTTAAAAAAACTTAACTTACAGTTAAAGTATGCTATTACATATAAACACTATATACAGATATGCTACGCATATCTGTATATATGTGGCATATATGGACCATTTATGCAGTATATATGTGGTATGTATGCAGTGTATATGCAACATATATGCTAAATATATGTGGTATATATGCAGGGTAAATGCTACATATATCATTGTTATATGATACATTGATATACAGTAATACCACGCATATACATCTCAGATATAAAAACGTTACGAAAATTAGAATTTGGCACATATATGCAACATATATTTTCAATATAGGCATACATTTCACATATATTACAATTATTAATAAAATAAATTTGCAGTATATTTTTACGGATATGAATTTCCATGGGGGAACCCTCAATCTTTGACGTAAGTTGCATTTCAATGCCCTGTCAAAGAGGCCCCACACTCGGGGCTACTTTGATACTTTAAAAATGTATTTATCAAATTGTAAGGGGGTGGTGGAGTTTGACTTTCTTATACATTTGATAGCCAAAGGACGCTGTTCTATTGGAGCAAGAAAAGTTGGAATCTAGGATGTTAAAAAAAAGTTGCCTTCAAAAAACTTGCAAACCCTGTTCAAAGTAGCCCCGCTTTACGATAGCGCACATCAAGGATTTTTTTTAAATTTTGATATTTACAAATTTTTTGCCAAAAACGGTTAAAAAACATGTTTTTTTTCGAAAAATGTCCGCCATTTTGTTATTTTTGCATATACATAAAAAATCGTATGATATGCGCTAAAGCCATTAACATACTGAATCTAAAACCGTTTGATTTTTTTTTGTTTCGGATAATTCACCTCCGAGATTTTATCAACAGCGCAGACCTACAATTTTTTTAGGAATTTTTTTTACCTACCATTTTTGTCTATAAATAAGAACTTGAGTAAATATTTTTTTTTCAATATTCTTCGAAAGTGTATTTATTAAGTGTAACAACTTTTATATCAATATCTATAACATAAACCTATCAAAAAAATTCATGAAAATAGCCTTTTTTAACGTCTAAAGTGAGAAGGCCGCTTAAAATTACCCGTGACTTTCAATTTCACGATAGTCGCAACCTCTGTTCAAAGGTAGAGAAGCATCGACGTTCTAAAAATAAGAATGTTGTCTTTAAACACCAGCCACTCCAACAGTTTTGCTCTGATCGAGTTCTGACACGAAGATTCGTAATCAGCGAATGATTTAGCATCGAGAAGGGTGTGGAAAACTCGATTAGACAGCTACATTGAAATTGGCCCTAATCAATGGGACACAAGACCTGAAATTGGACCATTTTTTCTTTTTCGTTCAAATTGATTGAGCAGGCTCTTACACGATGCAAAATCGTTTGATGGTCATGAATTTTCAAGTCCCATTCTCGTCCAGGCCTTATTTAGCTCAGAGGATCGATTCCTCCTACAAACGCGTGCCAGACCGAGAGTTTTGCTCTGATCGAGTTCTGACAGGAAAATCCGTAATCAGCGAATGCTTTTGCATCGACAAGGGTGTCGGAAATTCGATTGGGCTAGATTGAAATTGGTCATAATCGATGAGACACATAACCTGTAATTCGACCATTTATTATTTCCTGCTGAAGTGGATTGGGCAGGCTCTTATTTCATGCAAAATAGTTCTATGCAAACGCAATTAATGGGCTGCATCTGCCTAGAGGCCCGAAGTTTTTTTGTTCTGAGAAACGGTTGGTGAAAAAGAAACGCATTTTTGTCACACAAAGGTACATATATTGAGAGCCTTAAAAAAATCACCAAAAAAATACAGAAAAACAACAAAAACATGGCCGCTGACAGAGGATGAAATTTTCGTCGCGATGTTTTGCTGTGGACACTCTCCAGCTTAAACGGTCCATTGAGATCTAAAAACCAAACGGGATATTCAAATTAACAATAGATACGAGTCGTTGACAATCGTCGATTTCTAAAATCATTTTTTTTATCAAAGTGGCGACGAATTGGAACACGGGCATACAAAATCTATGAAAAAATTCGTCATTTTTACGTAACCATTAAAAAATGAAGAACGATTATGAAACAGCGAGATCGTCAATGACCTTTAAATGTTCCTCACCGTATCTCTTGTAAATTTAGAAACAATCCATCGAGTTGTTTTCGAGATATCATGTCCACCGTTTTCGAAAACTGTATCATCACCGGTATTGTTTAGTGATTTCTTTTTTAAAGGCTCTTAATATACAGGATGAGGCACATAAAGTGTTACAGAGCAATAGCACTCAAACTATTGATCATATCCAAAAATGTTTAAGACAAAAGTTTCAGTGTTCGAAAAGGCCGTCATACTGGAGCACCCTATTTTTTTATCGGTGGAAGCGCTGAAGCTACGTCAAGGTCAACTCCACTTTTTTTAATGGAACCATGTATTTCTTTTCGATGACATTATTACCGATTTTAAGACGAATTCAGCGACCTACAACACAAGGTCACGCAAAGTATGAAAATAGTCGAAAAATCGAAAAAGATCGCAACAATCGCTCGACTTGTAAGCACTTGTTAATTCGCTGATGAAAAGACCGTCTAACGTCGGCCGACATTTGTGGTGTAATTTCGGTACATGCTCGGCGTATTCTTTCTTTCATGTCGTCAGGCGTGGCAGGCGCTACCGCCATTACGCGTTCTTTGACAAAACCCCATAAAAAGTAATCTGGTGATGTTAGATCTGGCGAACGAAGTGGCTAAGCTACAGGGTCGCCTCGTCCTATCCACCTTTCACTAAAAATCTCATTCATCACTTGTCTTGAACACAGAGCATAATGGGGTGGTGCTCCGTCGTGTTGCATCCACATGTTCATGCGCACATGCAAGGGCACGTCTTTCAGTAATTGAGGCAATACGTTTTGCAGAAAGTTAGCGTAAACTTGCCCAGTCAAGCGACCTTCAAAAAAATATGAACCAATGACGTGATCGCCGGGAATGCTGCATTTAATAAAGTGGAGTTGACCTTGACGTTGCTTCAGCGCCTCCACCGATAAAAAAAATAGGGTGGTCCAGTATGGCGGCCTTCTCGAACACTGAAACTTTTGTCTGAAACATTTTTGGATATGATCAATAGTTTGAGTGCTATTGCTCTGTAACACTTAATGTGCATCACCCCGTATGTACCTTTGTGTCGAAAAATGCGTTTCTTTTTCACCAAGCGTTTCTCGGGTAAAAAAGTTCGAAATTTGGCCATTTTTTTCGGGCCTCTAGGTAGCCTTAAAAAAACATGTTTGCAAATATATTCTAGGCTTTCCTATACCTTATCGATTGACTGACAAGGAATATCCCTCAGGCGACACCCTTCGATTTTGTTGAAATTTTGATAATGACGATATGTGGCACAACGTTACACTTCATAGCGGGGCACTATCAAGCTGCCTTATACGCCCCCTAGCAGGACAGCCAGGCAGCCTAAAAGCGTCCTGAAAAGGAGCGCCATTAAAATTTCTCCGCGACAACACATGATTGCACTACTTTCCCCTACTTATCGATTACCTGGGGCAATTTTTCCCAACTAATTAAGTTTCATATCAACATTACAATGATGCACCTGCCTAACCTAAACAACGAAAGCTTTTACTTCGATGCGTATACTCCGAGATGCACGCTGCTCTCCCTTTTCTTCCGTTATTCTTCAATGCAAAAGTATCGGGCATACTTATTTTGCTCGGTTGCGAGAAAATCGAGATTCGTTCGCAAGATACGAATCGCCTATCGTGTCCTGAGTATTCTCAGAGACTTGCGTGCGGCGTTCGCGCGGTATCGATGCAGGAGCGAAGAAAAGCCACATATAAAGGGTGTCTCAAAATGACCTGACTTTTTAATTTAACAACAAAACCCATTATTTATTTGAAAAGTACGAATATTTTAATTTTAATGTGAAGTATAAACATGGAGGTTATGTGTGGAACACAATATCGAATAAACGGCATAAACGCCATGAACTTGGGAGACACAATCTTTCAACAAGATGGCGCAACCTGTCGTACTGCGGGTGAAACAATGCAGTTATTGCAGACGAAGTTTCATTGTCGTTTTATCTCGCGCCGCTGTGATGTGAATTGGCCACCAAGATCGTGCGCTTTCACGCCATTGGACTTCTTTCTTTGGGATTTTCTGAAAGGAAAAGTGTATGCCAATGATCCACAGACCATTCCGGAGCTCAAGGAAGCAATTGAACGCACCATTAATGAAATTAGTCCGCAATTATGCCAAAATGGTATTGAAAATTTCGTCAAAAGAGTAAAAGTTTGCAAACAGGGACGAGGCGGCCATCTATCGGATATTGTGTTCCACATGTAACCTCCATATTTGTACCTCATATTAAGGCCACAGTAACGGTCCAATTTAGGCCACAGTAACCGGTATAAAATCATGTGCGAATTTAACCATTTTTTTCGTATGAAAAAGTGATTCACTCATCAAATTAATTACACATCTATTTAATATGAATATCAAGCTGTTAGAAAATATATATTTTTTTTCGATGTACAAAATGGGCGACTACTCGAAACTTCTCGAAACAGCTTTTTTCCAATTGGCGTGACAAATAACTTCAACAATTTCCACTCGATTTACTTCAAATTGAAAAATTTATGTTCCTAATTGCTTTTCGCAGAGAAGTACGTACGGAATTTCTTATTAGTCGAAAACTTTTCATTTTGTGAGCAGTTATAACGAAATTGTCCACTGAAAATTCATTTCTTAAGTTCAAATACCTACAACTTTTGAATAAAACAACATTTAAAAATATTCAGTACGTACTTCTCTAAGTATAACAATATAGATTGACGAGACTTTTTGTTTTTTGTTCTAGGTAAAAAATTGTGGATGCAAAATGTCACGCCGCGGAGCACCTAAAAAAAAGATAACAAAAGAAAATATTAGTAGTCGGCCAATTTGTACATCGAAATAAAAAAAAATTCTAACAGCTGGATATTCATACTAAATAGACGTGTAATTAATTTTATGAGTGAATCACTTTTTCATACGAAACAAAATTGTTTCGTATGAAAAAGTCGCACCTGATTTTGTAACCGTTACTGTAGTATAAGGCCTTAAGACAAAAATATTCGTACTTTTTCAAAAAAACAATACGTTTTATTAATAAATAAAAGTACCAGGTCATTTTGAGACACCCTATATATGTATATATATATATATATATATATATATATATATATATATATATATATATGTATAACTTTTATTCGCTCCTATGTATATACAAAGAGAGGTACAGGGGGTCATGTATCGGGTATACAACAACGAGGAATTGTGTTAACGCGAGCTCGAACGCCTCGTTCTACGATGCGACAGGTAAATTGGCGCGTTTCCTTGACGGGGCTCGTGCCTTGCCGAGTGTAACCGAGTTACAAACGTGGAATTCGTGGTATCCTATCCACACACACACACACCACACACACACACACACGCACACCCACACATACACCTACACACACACACACACACACACACACACACACACACACACACACACACACACACACACACACACACACACACACACGCACGCCTGCACACACGCCTGCACACACACACACACACACACACACACACATATCCTGGTATGCGTGTGTGAATGTGCAGCTTCGATCTCATTCCTTTCAACCAGCTGTGTGCTGTACCGATGCGAATACACCGATCGATTCTCGCGGAGCCGCCCCCGTCCAAAGATTGCCGAGAAAATCCATTGAGCACACTCGAAGTCGATGCTTCCTTCCAACAGTATCACTGAGAAGTTTTGCCACTCCAAGGAAGCCACTCTGATCTTCGTGAAGCCGCCACCATATCTCGAACCCGAATATCCGAACAATTTAATACCGTGCTTCATTTTTTGTCTACTGCTTGTGAAGTTGCGGTATTTTTTATTCGTCGGTTGCGAGAGCGCCAAAGAGGAATTAAAGTGTTGCTAAAGAAATGTACGTGCAATATAGAACTAGAAGATTGCTTTCTCGTTGTTTGAACTTGGGTATAAGCGAGTTATATCGAGCGGGTCCTGTTTTCAACAGCAGCTTTTGCGAAAGTTTTGGAAGCGAAATGGAACGATGAAGTAACAGGGTACGAGTTGCTGACACGCTTTTTTTGAGTGATCCGTCCTTCTATAAATTTTGTGGGTGGAAAAAATGACCAGATATTTCGAAACTTGGGAATGGTACCGCGGTGATAATTAAAAAAAAAAGAAGAATGCAATATTTTTGCGTACGAATACCGCAAGTGATTGCTGGTAAATTTAATCCAGTCAGCCTTTAATGATGTTTCATTTGTGTGGAAGAAAATAATAAAAAAAATTGCCTCAATATCTCTATACTTAAGAAATACAGAAGTTCACTGTACTATTTGAGTAAGTGAATTTACTATATAATCAGAACCTCGCTAAATCCTATATGGAGACAGTGCTCGAGTTGGCGATATTGAAGTTTGCATAATTCGAACGCAACGAAAATACTCTTTTTTCATAATAGCTTCATTTTTTATCGGCAAATTTGGGCTGCGAAAATTAATCAAACGTTTTTCAAGATCCTCATTACAGATCTACAGCCCAAATGTGTGAGACGAGATTTTGGATAATGAAAATGAAGGAATGCATAGAAGAATTTCCCTTGCATTCCAACGAGGCAAGCTTCAAAGTCATTCGAGATGTACTGTTCGTGTGTAAAACAATTTGGAACGCGAACGATAAAATTCTGCGCGCATGCAGACTACCAGAAATTTTCGTGTAAATGTAATTTTCCAATTTCTATTACATATTTAAATATTGTTAACACATTTTATTAGAAATTGTAAATAAAAGGAATCCACCAAAGTATTCTATGTGAGGAAACAAGAATTGCGAAAAATACACTTTATAATATAGTATGTATATGAGGTATCCACGTGAATACGGTGGACTTTTTCCCCGCCAATTTGATTAATTTTTCAAATCTGATTCCATTGAATCTAAAAAACACCCTGAATTTTTTTTACATTTTTTACAACCCTTAGTAAAAAAAAATGTCTCCGAAGAAGAGCCCCGATTTGAAAATCTGAAAAAGTTTCCAAAAATGCGTGATTATATGTGAAAATTTTCATTCTATCACCCGCAGTGGAAGTATGATTTTTACAGTACTTTCTGAGCAATTAACGTTAAAAAAAATACTTAAATAAGCGGATACTTAAATATTTTGATACCCACAATGAATTTGTTTGAATTACCAAATGGTGATTCAAAAATGGTCAAACAAATCATGAATATTTCCGATATTTTTAACGTTAATCGCTCAGAGAGCACAGAAAAAATCATACTTCCACTGCGGGTAATAGCTTGAAATTTTTTTACATATAATCGCGCATTTTTGAGATTTTTTTCAGATTTTTAAATCGGGGCGCTTTTCGGGAATTTTTTTTTTCACTAACGGTTGTTTCGAAAAATGTAAAAAAATCAGGTTGTCTTTTAGAGTCAATGGAATCAGATTAAAAAAATCAAATTGGCGGGGTTCAGGGAAAAAGTCTACCGGATTCACGTGGAATACCTCATACATAAATCATATATATTTACATAAATCATATATACGAAAAAAAATTAATACGGCAGTCTGAAGTTGTTTTCGTGACAAGAAAATGAATAAAAATCATCCTTTGGAACTTTTCGATTCAATTATTCTCATTTTGCCACCAGCGTAATATTTTGTTGCACCAACGGAGCACGAATGTCCCTTGGAGGGGGAGGATGAGGGTGGGGTAAGTATTTTCCCACAAGCATGTGCAGCGTGCGATCGGTAAGTTTTTCTGCAAGTTTTCTTGGAAGCCGGGCAAATTCAATTCGGCATCTCAATTCTCACCAAAGAAGTACCCAATTTCCGGGCAATCGCCACGCAAAATCTCCTGAGGATGTCGTGCCCGGACAGGCGGGATAGAGGGGGGGGGGGGGGGGGGGGGGGGCAAGAGAGAGAGAAAGGCCGGAGGTGCAAAGAAGCGTGGCGTTCGCCTGTTAGTCTATCGCGAAAACCTCTCCCAATCGAGGAGCTTTGACGTGGCGTGTTGCCGCATGTTGGCTTGGGGCAAATGGGCAGCTTCCTCCTGGGCTAATTCGCGGCCAATTGCACGCGTTTAGCCGAGGCAAAATGAAAATCGGCGGTTCGTTCTCTTTCTCAACAGACGTCACGGTTGCCTCGTTAGTCGTACCGAATTATACCCTATTTTATTATAATTTTCCGTCCAATCAATTTTAGTCTCCCATACATAGCTGTTCGTATTCCGCGTCTCATTTGTGGCAATTTTATCTGCCGAAATTCTTCGGTTATCCGTAGCGGAAGGGAACGGAGGTGGAGTGACGTTGAAGTTTGTATCGTTGCAAAGCAATGATAACTCTTCGTTATTATGTTTTTCCTTCATTTCTCTATCATTGTGCAAAATTTGTTTTCATAGATTGAAATTGTATATTTCTAATCCTAAAGCTAAAGAAACGTTTGTATGATTTTCGTTGCCTAGGGATTCTGGAGAAAGTTAGGGCGACCAACAAAAGTTAATATTTAGTGCATTCCAACGATGCAAGCTCCAACATCACGAACTGGAGAGGGGGGGGGGGGGGTCGAGTACGTAAAAGATGGTAGGATAGCATCGTCCCCAAAATGGTCGTGTTTAAAAAATAACTAGATAGTTACTAGCCAGTGAAGAATTTACAGATAACATTATTATACAGGATGTCGCTGTTATCTCTGCCACCCGAAATAACTCGGTAATTATCGACGTCACAAAAAAATGTTCCAGACAAAAGTTGTACGGTGCGAACGGGGCCATCAAATGCGACCAATTTTTTTTTATGTCAGTGGAGGCGCTGACGCAGAGTGAAGGTCACCTCAATTTTTTTAAATGGATTGATACATTTTTTTGCAACCATCTTGTGGAACACTTCAAGCCGCATAAAAACCATTAGGGGGACAAAGTCGTTCAAGGTCATACAAGGTCACCTATTAAAATGAAATACTAATCTAAATATCCCGGATCACTACCAAATATTTGGTAGATATTTGGTGTATATTTGGTGATCCGAGATATTTAGATTTGTATCGTCGACACTGACCTTGAATGGCCTTGAATGACTTTGACCCCCCCAATGTTGTTTATGCGGCTTAAGGTGCTCCACAAGATGGTTGAATAAAAATGTACCATTCCATTTAAAAAAGTGGAGTTGACCTTCACTGTGCCCAGCGCCTCCACCGAAATAAAAATAATTGGTCGCATTTGATGGCCCCTTTCACACTGTACAACTTTCGTCTGGAACATTTTTTTCTGGCGTCGATAATTACCGAGTTATTTCGGGTGGCAGAGATGAGAGGGACACCTTGTATATTAACCCTTCCCTGATGCACTGGGTCATTTTGACCAGGACGAATTTGAAATAAAATGCTTACTTGCCCAAAATTGAAGTTTTCAATAATTTTTTCACAATTCAACTTTCGATTTTCCGAATTTTAATTATGCAGATATATTCAGAAATGTTCAAAGTATATCCCGAATTTTTTTCAAGATAAACCGACCGTAGGGTTGTTAAGGGGAGGTGGATGAAGTACTATCCGGGTCAAATTGACCCATCGTGTCAAAGCCGTGGCCAAATATAAGTGTGTCAAGGAAGGGTTAAGGGCGGACACTACCGTGACGGGCAGAAAGAAAGTCGTTTTTGTTTATTTTTCTGTCTATTAGGTTATTTATTTGGGATTTGGAAAAAAGGTATGTTATTAAGCATACATTAAAGCAGAAAAAATAAAAATTAACGTTATTGAGGTATAATAGAGCCTGTGTATAAAAAATGTGGTCCAACGGCCGGATCGATAACGTGACCAATGGTTGGTCTCAAAAATAAGAAAGTCTTATGATCGATGTAAATATAGTTCTCGATGTACTTAACCGTTTCGAAAAAAAAAATCGTAAAATGGCGGTTGTTAGAAAAAAAGTGTAATTTTGGCAAAATGTTCTACTTCTATTCAGGGGCTTAAAAATTAATACAGCCAAAAGAACGGCTACGTGCAACGATAAATACTGCAATTGCGAAAATGTTAGTTTCTTTTTAATTTAAAATTGGACAATTGTAGCTAGATCTATCATTCCGGCCAGGTCGAGAAAAACGCGATTGAACTTTTTTTTACTATCTACGATAATTGAATTAGAACATTATTTATTAAATAAAATATTTCGAGGTTTTTTTACGAATTCTTTTTTGAGCATTATTGATGTTAATCCTCACGGTGCCCGTCAGTGTCCCGAACATACGAGTTCTAGTGTACAGTGGGTAGTTACTTTATGGAGACCATACTACTCAACTTTCTCCCTTTAAAGGCAGAATTGACCACTATTTTATTATGTCAAAGCTTGTATCGTTCGAATGCAACGGAAATTAATTGTCTTCAATCGCTAATTTTGTTTTGCCTCTTTACACTTTTTTTACACAACGTTTAAGGGGTGTTCATAGTGATGAACATCACTTCAACATTTTTACGTATTCTTATTGGTCATTTAAGACCGCAATTTGCAAAAGGAAGGCTTTGGATAATAATAAAAATGAAGGAATGGGGAAAAAATCGTTAAATTTCAACGATGCAAAATTCAGCCACATGATGCTTTTTAAAATATAAATCGGAGGTGTTGATGCTTCGATTGAAACAACTGATCATGTTTCTCCGGTTTTCGTTGGTTGATTAATCGATTTTCGATTTTTATAAGTAAATATCATCGATTTCTCCAGTGCCTGATTTGATTTTATGTTCAGAGCACCCGTTCTCAATTCTGAAACACGTTTCCCAGTGGATAATGGATAAAAAGTACTTGAATATGCACTGTGTTATTCTCGTAACCTTTTACTCATTAATTCAAGGCGAACAAGTTTAGTCTGCAGGTGAGAACGTCATTTGTCTACTTGTGGGTGCTCATGTGCATGACCTAATGAAATTATTAATTTTCTTGCAGTTGTAAGTATTCATGGTGGCTCAACTGCAGTCATTTTCGAGCACAGGAACTTCGGAAAAGCAAGAATTGGAAACAAAGAAAAAAAGAAATGCGCACACGAAAAAAAAAAACAAATCAATGATGAACTCCACCTACTCGCTGTCAATATGTTCTGTGTTCGATAGATCAACGTGTCAATTTAGATGATGTTGAAATTGCCATAATTGAAATGCAACGAAAGTTAATTTTTCTTCCATTGCTCACATTTATTTCGCCGATTTAGGGTGCAAAAATTACCCTGCAGGGGTAATTTAAAACCCTTCCTCATCTTCGTTAGAGATCCACGATCTTAAGGGATAACACCACGCTAGCGGCAGAAAATAAGGCCTAACTTTGACAATTTATTTTGGGAGTATGAATAAAGGAACGGGAATTATTTTGAGAGGGTTTATTTAATACATATTAAAGTATGAAAAGAAAAATTTATTATAATTTTCATACAAAATGGCGGCAACAAAGCCCATCTTGAAAAACATGTTTATTACAAATGGCTTCGCGGGAGGACGGTTTCGTCGTAAAGTATAAGACCTGGAACAAAAACTATTATATTCTATATATTATTAGCTATGGGACTACGTAGGGATTTTTTCAATCAAATTTTTATAAAAATGGCGCACTTTGAAAGAAATAAATCGATTCTTGCCCAAAAAATAAGAAGTAAATTGTTTATAAATAAAAGTTTGAATTTGATTTTGAAAAACGGCTACGTCCTCCCATAGAGAATGTAATTGTGAACCTATTGTCAAAATTTCAAATTTCAAAAAAGTGGTTTTGGGAAAAACGCGTTTAAAGTTGTACGAGGCGCCTGAAAGAAGTCCGAGGCGCTGCGGCAAAATCGATAATCGAACCTTTAAAAAAAATCGCTATAAGACCAATTACATATTGTTTTTATGAGCCCAAAATATTTTTTAAGCAAAAAAAACGTTTTTTCCGAAAATTGTCCCTTAATACATAAAAAATGATAGATCATGATAAAAATAAAGACATTGAAAAGTAGAAAAGAATTCGAATTGCATCCAACGATGCAAACGTCAACGTCATCAATTTAGAAAATTCACTTTCATATTGAAAATTAAATTTGTTTTTTCTATTTTGTACCCTCAAACGAATTATTTTGCAGTAGCCACAATCGGATTGCGAGTATTCACTGCATTTATTTCTAGCTTGTCGATTTTACAAATTAATCAAGCAATTTCGAACGAAGAGTTACATGAATGGAAGAGAGGGTTCACCCTGCTGTGACGGACGGACGTACGGTCGTGACGAAAATTGCGAGGGTTCCTAAATTCCTTAAACTCGTTTTTCCCGAAACGAAGGAGAATTCCCGTGTGTTTTCTCCGGCAATTTGTCGTTGTGCGCTTTCCTGTATACACATCTCGCACTTAATTGGATCGTCGTGCACGCTTAATGACCGAAACGCTCGAGAAAGCACCAACGGATATCCGGATATACGATTCTCCTTGTGTTTATATACACAACGCGATGTGGAAGGACACACCCGCGGCGGTTCGATGGAGGAAGGGGGCAGGGTATAGAGTACGTAAATTACGAGTCAGGAGGAAACTATGGGATGCTCTACCGTCTGCGGAGTATCTGTACTAGCGTTGGATTCGGCATGCATGCATAGTTTATCTCGTGGCTTTAATTAACCCACCGTACGAAGTTCTGCCGCTTCACCCCTTGCCCTGCCGTTCGCCAAGAACCAACCGATACGGTGGAGGGCCCTCTGCGGGGCTGCGCGTGATGATCCACGGAAATGTCTACGGGACAGGGGGGCGAACAAATCTTCCGTCTCGAATACTTCGACGCTTCTCGAGTTGTGGAAAAAATGCAAAATAGCTTTCGCGGTAAGCGCGTATCGTCAGGGCACGAAATACACGAAGTAAATGAACGGGACTGGGACGATCAGAAGATGATGATGCACAAAAGTGAAGCAGCGAAAAAGAAGACTAAGGATGCGATAAAGAAGACATATTGGTGAAGTAGATGACGAAGAAATGGAGGAGGAAGAAAACGACGAGGGAAATACGAAAAAGATGGCGAAAAGGGTAAGAAGACGAAGAAGGAAAAGTGAAAAGCAGAAGAGACGAAAAGGTCAAAAAGGAAGAAAAATCGACGAGGAAGAAGCAGCAGATGAAGGAGGCAAAGATGAAAAAAGCACGAAAAATACAACAAAACAAAGAAGAGCAAGACAAAAAAAGATTAAGTAAAACACGACAAAAATAAGAAGAAAAAAACGAAGGGGCAGCAGATAAAAAAATAAGAAGAAAAGACAAAAAGACAAAAAAGATGATAAAAAACAACAACAAAAAGAAGAAGAAGAAGGGAAAAACGAAGAGGAAGCAGATAAAAGCATCGATGACGGAGCAAACGTAGAAGAAGAAGACAAAGAAGGAAACGATAAAGAAAAAGACAAAAAAGAAGATAAAAGGAGAAAAAAAGATGAAAAGCGACAAAAAATATGAGGAATAAAAACGACAAAAAGAAGAAGACGACGAAGAAGGGAAAACAAAGGCGAAGCAGACAAAAGCAACGAAGACGAAGAAAACGTAAAAGCGGAAGAAGCATGAAGCAAGGAAAACTAAAGCAGTAAGTCACGAAGCGAAAAAGATTTTGAAAAGAAGAGAAGGACTATTACTATACGGACTATATTACTGTAAGGAATACTAGAGGAATCTGGAGCAAAAAAGTGACGAAATGATTGATGCGACTGGCACAATGGCTCTGATAAAACTCGGACGAACAAATGAATCAACGTAAAAATCACAAACACAGAATAATGTACTCGAAATAAAACAAATAAGCAAAAAAAAAATAACAAAGTTTACTAAAAATCTGAAAAAAAGATAAAATCTAGCACAAAATTACAAACACCAAATAAAGTGCTCGAAATAAAACCCGTAAGTAAAAAATCGGAAAACCAAAAAAAAACAAATCATAGTAAAAATTTAAAAAAACGATAAATTGTAGTACCAAATTGTGCCGTTCATGTAAAGAGAAAGAGAGAGCGACAGAGACAGAGATGAGACCAAATGCGACTAACTACGAGATCGAAGAGCAACAAATCCCAAAACGTCAAAGCAAAATACAGAAAAGAAGTTCAAAAAAATCAGGCAAGATTGCGATGATAAAGGAAGAGCGAGAAGCCAATGAAGAACAAGGAGCAAAAGAGGAAGAAGAAGAGCAAGGATTAAAGGAACAAGAAAAAGGAGGAAAATACGAAGAAGAAAAGGAAGAAGAGCAAAGCTCCGAGTAGTGCTAAAGCGGGCGGATGTGTCTAAGGTAATTGAGGCTGAGGGGTCATCCGGGTCGAAAGAGAGTCACGAGTCACGAGCGAGCGATTGCGAACAATGCCGTGTTTTAACTCTGCAAAGTTGCTTCTTCTCCTTCACTGCGTTTCTTCTCTCTCGCTCCCTCCCCTCCCTCTCGCTCCCTCTACGTCTCTCACCTTTCGTCCGCATCGGCTTTTTCTCGATATGTTCGCACAGAGCGAGCAAATCTTTTTTTCTGCTCGTCGTTTTCTTTCGTTTCTCGTTTTCTTTCTCGCTTCGCTATATTTTTACTTTCGAACACTCTCTCTCTCTCTCTCTCTCTCTCTCTCTCTCGCAAAAGTATACATACATATAGATATACTCAAAGAAGCAGAAATGAAATCGCGATGTACTCGAAAGCGAGGTCCGAGACTGCGGAACTGCGAAATAAAAATTTGCCTCCTTCGACGTTTCCACCCCCCCCCCCCCTCCTTCATTGGAACTTCTCGATACAGGCCCATCGGCATTGATCCTCGTCGCCTCTGTACTTATTAGATTTGATCCGCGGCACAGATTAACATTGAAACAAACGTTATTTATGACGCGGTCATTACAAACGGGCGTATTATATACCCAGGGAACGTACACGATGACCCACGATATTCCACGTGTATTCTCTTGCATTGCGCATGGGCCCCCGGGCTATTACCTCTCGCGTAACATTACGCGAAACAGAGGGAGAGAGAGAGAGGTTATGTTAGCCACGTCAGATCCTGAACCGGTATTGCAGTACACACACACACACTCTCATATATATATATATATGTGTGTGTGTGTGTGTGTGTGTGTGTGTGTGTGTGTGTGTGTTTGTTTGTGTGTGTGTGTGTGGGTGTGTGTGATTTGAGATTGGAGAAATGCGAAAGATAATACATCGAGCGCGAAACAGGATCCCGAGGGTAGTGCGATGCCGATAGGAAACACCACAAACGAAACCTTTCTTGCCTACTTCGCCGTTTCCGTGTGTCTTCACGACGGACACGGAATCGCAAAAATGTTGGAAACGCTATCGCAATGTCAAAATTGGCGCCACTAGTCCGCCACCATTCGGCGAATACTCGAACTAGAAATGATGTTTTTATTTCCTAAAATTAGTGACTGTTGTTACCGGTAGTGGCGCGGGCGTTGCGGAGGAAGCCAAATAAAAAAGGCTGAATAAAAACGCTGGTTGTTTGTAAACGCTGTGGGGTTGAATTTGAGCGTTGCTGCAGATTATTTAATCTCGGAATGTATACTGCAATAATTATTGTAAGTGATAATTAGGGGGATACGTATTATTACGTAGGCGGACCAGTAAATGGACGAATGACGATTCTGTAGGATTCGGATGGATTGTAAAATGGAAAAAAAATGAAGGCTTATTTTTGAATTGCTGCAGCTAGAGGAAGATATTATTCTGATGGAGGAAAACAATATTGGAATTGCAACAGATAATTTTGGAGCAATTGATAAATAAGTAGAGAAATGATTAAATCGTCAGTGAATGGACGGGTAGTGTAGATGAGCGCTGTAAAGGATAACTATTTATTATTTAGTTTTATTGAATGCTAGGTTTGGGTATCACTGTCTAGCGCCAAAATTATAATATTCTCATACATATGAGGTGTCGTTGTGAAGGATAACAATTTATTATTTATACATATAAGGGGTCGTTGTAAAAGATAACTATTTATCTAGTTATTGAATGTTTATCTAGTTTTATTAAATGCTAGGTTTAGATATCACTGTGTTGCACGAAAATTATAATATTCTTATACATGTAAAATCCGCAGATAAAAAAATACGGCTTTAATAGTTTTCAATGCTTTAGTACATATATGAGTTTCAACAAAATCGAAAGCGGACATGTTCGTATTGTGTAGTTCGTATACCGGCTTTCGAACGGTGACGTCACAGCGCCCATAGCGTGGCATTTCGCGCCTACATCTACCATTTGAATTATCGCGATATAAAAACAATTAATAATTATCTTTAGAATTATTTTTTTTTACCTATCGGACATTCTGTTTTATTATCATAAAAGATTAATTCTAAAAAAAAACGAACATATTTTTTAACAACTCAATTGACGAAATCCCGAAGAAAGTGTTCGCGTTTCCTCGACGCTTGTTTTTCACACAATGGCGACCGCGCCGGTCCACGAAGCAATAATCACGCGATGCGTTCTTTTTCGGTCTCGTTCATTCGTCGCTATTGCCATCTCCCGACGACGCGTGCCAGTTATTATCGACGTACGGACGAATAATCGATGGGGCCGCGAACGCGTTACCCGCCGAGTCGCAGCGCCTCCTCGCGGAGGATGGCGACTTCCGGAAGTTCTCCGTCACGCGTTGCGTGGCGACAGTAGAGCATCGAGGCCGCGAGATGTAACGGTGGTGAGTGAGATTATCGATTTTAATCTGCTGCATCCTCGCGATTTTGATATTTAAAGAACGGTAACGAAACGAGGCTTGTCGCGGTTAGATTAAAATCGCTTTTTTCTCCCCCTCCGCGTACAGTCCTTCGGCCATCTTTGTTCGTCAAGACGCCCTCGCGTTCCCTCTTGATTTAAAACGTCCACATAATCATCAAATTTTCAATTATCTCGCTTTCGATCGGCAAATTGAAACGAAAAGAATAAACCGATGTTTTTCGTCGGACCGGTCAAGTAGTTTCATTGTCAGAGAAGTATCCGCAGAGGTTGGGAAAATATTTGCGCGAAATGATTTTTTCGCTCGGCCCGGCGAAAAACAATTCTCGAGCTACGTTGGACAGGCTCGCGTTTGTCTTGGAATGATAGTCGAAAATGTAAACAATACGATCGACGTTCGACCCACGATCGCGAAGTAAGCACGGTCATAGGCGCGCACGCGCGCACGGCAGTGTATACAGACGAGCAGGTGCCGCGGCACACACCTAACGTCGCGGTTTCTTACAGACAGTGTGACGAAAATTTGTCTCACGCGGTCGCGCATTGTAAGCCGCGGGATATCGGAATTTAGTACATAACTTTACTATCCCCTACAATCCGTCAAGTACTTTTTATCCGCTGTTAATGCGCATACAAAAACTTTCTCGGACACAATCTGCCGTTTTTTTCGGGCGAAAAACAAAGAATGTACACTCGCGTATAAAAATCGGTGGGCGTGGCAACGCATGCGCTCGCAATTCTGTCTCATTTCCGGTAAAACGAACGGGCAACGTTTTTGCACGCTGCACCGGACGGAATAACGCGATTCTTTCCACGTATTTCTATTTTTGCGCCACGTTGCCGCACATAATCTTTTTGTTCCTTCTTCGTCGAAAATTTGCTTGTTTTCGTTGAATATAAAACGAGCTCCTAACAAAAAATCGTTTTGTCTCATTGTGATTAATCGTTCGATGTGTAGAATGTGAAAAGTGTCAAGCGTGGATAAAGTAAGTGCGTTAGCGAAGAATCGAGGAATCGTTGGTGACCAGGGACGTCGGATCCGCCATCGATTAACCTATCAACCTTGGGGGAAAAATTCAGGTTTTGCTAAATTCAGATGCGAAATATTTGCGATGTTTTTTTCTAAGAGTATTAAAAAGAAAAAATCGATTTTGAAAATATGGTCACAAAATGCATATCTAATATACACGTATCTACACTCCGTTTCCGGCCACCTAAGGTATTTAAAAACAAAAAACTCTTTCTTCCATATTGATGCTCATTGGGGGGGGGGGGGGGGGGGGGGGGGGGGGGGGGGGGGCTGATGTTCGTGGTCTTTTTAAAGGAAATATTTCTTCACCATTTTCGAGACTTAGATTCTGTTTTATTACTACGTTTGGCTGTTACATGGTATTTTTTTAAATTAATCTTTAAAAATGGCGGAGGTATGGCACGGTCTTCTAAACGGGATGCAGCGGACGTTGTCAGACTTCGAGACACGTAGCATCGGCGGGATTAATCTGGAAAAAAAACCCCCACGAACATTTTTCTTTCATTAGCATTCATACGCAGAATATGAACCAAGAAAAGTGAGAAATGTTGAAGATTCGTGAAATGGTACCCTTTGAAACAAAAAGATTGAATTTTTCGAAAAAATGGCTACTTTTGCAATAAAAAATCTTTCATTTTAGTTTTCAAAAACATTTAGGATCATGTTTTAGGTAATAAGGTTAGAAAGATTTATACCAGTTAATTAGAATCGGTCGATTAGTTCTTCAGTTATACGCCACGCTAGTTTTGAAAATGCAGTTTAGAAGACCGTGCCATACCTCCGCCATATTTGAAGATGAATAAAAATAAAAATGCCAGGTACCAGCCAAAAGTGGCAATTAAAAATGCCCTAAGATGAAGTTGAAGTTTGCATCGTTCAAATGCGACGAATGTTAATTTTTTTTTCTATTGCCCACATTTTTTGCCAATTCAGGGTATAACAATCGTCCAAACAGTTTTCATTATCTTTTATTATAAAAAATAATTTTTATTTATATAAAATATTTTTTATTTATTTTACAAAATTATTTAATTATAAGAAATTATTATTAAATTATAAATTTTCTATAAAAAATTGAAAAGAAACTATCGTTGCATTCCAACGACGCAAACTTCAACGCCTGACCCTAAGTCTAAAAAAGGTGAAGAAATCTGTCCTCATAAAAAAGTCATGAAAATCAGAAAATTTCACTTGCCCAAAGGTATCTCCCCCATTAATAAGCATTAATATGAAAGAAAGTTAGTTTTTTGTTTTGTTTTTAAATAATTCTATTGATCGAAAACGGAGTGCAGATACGTTTCTATTATATATGCATTTTCTGCAAATATTTTTTAATTTAACTTTTCCTTCTTTAATAGTCTGAAAAAAAACATCGCAAATATTGAGCATATATAAAGAGTCTCAAAATGACCTGACGTTTAAATTTTTTAATAAAACGTATTAATTATTTGAAGAGTACGAATATTTTTATTATAATGTGAGGTACGAGCATGGAGGTTATATGGGGTACACAATATCCGATGAATGGCATAAACGATGGTGTTGAAGTTTGCATCGTTGGAATACAACGAAAGTTTCATTTCATACTTTTATTATTATGCAACGATTTTTCGCACATTTTCATATTGCCATTCTCCAAATAAAAATCTTGAGAAGGTTGAGGGATTTGTTCAGGAAAAAACTGTCAAAATAAATTAAATCAATTCACTAATATTAATTTTCATTGGATTGAAACGATGCAAAATTGAACCGCATCATAAACGGCATGGACTTGGTAGACATATTCTTTCAACAAGATGGCGCCACCTGCCACAGTGCGGGCGAAACAATCCAGTTATTGCAGACGTTTCATGGTCGTGTTATCTCGCGCCGCGGCGATGTGAATTGGCCACCAAGATCGTGCGATTTGACGCCAATGGACTTCTTTCTTTGGCGTTTTTTTTTAAGGAAAAGTGTATGCAAGGAAGCTTTTGGACGCACCATTAATGAAATTAGTTCGCAATTACGCCAAAATGTTATTGAAAATTCGTCAAAAGAGTGAACGTTTGCAAACAGGGACAAGGCGGCCATTTATCGGATATTGTGTTCCACACATGACCATGTTTGTACCTTATTTTTAAATAAAAATATTCGCACTTTTCAAATAAATAATACATTTCATTAATAAATTTAAATGTCAGGTCATTTTGTGTCACCCTATATGTATATGGAGCTGCTGATAAGCATCGATATGGAAAGGGATAGTTTTTTCGTTCTCACACAGTTGCAGCGAACGGGAACGCAGTGTGGATGCGTCTATATTACACTGAGAAAAAAATCATTGATCCAATATCATTGGTCTTATGAAATGAAATTTCGTTGATTCAATTGTAAAATTGTTGGTGTAAATAATCGGATGTATTAGTCCAAACAAAACGCTATTGACTTTAATAACATGATAAAATAAAAAGTTTTTTTCATTCAAAAGATATAGCTTAAAGACATAGTTAGCGGAGAACAATATATTATTGAAACTATCTAAAAAATTATCGCGAACAAATTATATAGTTTTAAATGCATGTTCTGCAACGAACAAAAAAACGTTTTAATTCATAACATGAATATTGTTGATTCGAGTACACAAGAAAAATTGAATTTCGCTCATTTAATTCAGATAAAATTTCTATTGAGTAAATATGTTATTTTATTTTTTTCACCATATCCGATATTGATTTTCAAGTACATTATTCGTTAAAATATTGATATTTTATTTTGATTGAAAAATATTAAGAAAATGTCTGAATTGGTTTCAAAATTATGCGAAAATAAAATTTGCTTCTTGCGCATTTGGTTGCAAAAAATTCAACCAAATCATGGCCGAGCGCCACCGAAATTATAGGTGTGAGGAAACCCGTAGTTCTTGGAGTAACCGCTAGAAGCCGCACGTGCGCTCGTTGCTCGTAAGCGTAGCGCGAACCGAAAATCTACTTAAACGCCGGAGAAACTCTATAGAGTATCGCCTCTTGGCCTGTGGCTAAGATCAAAGTGTAGTATCGTTCTTATCAGTTGAATATCTGATATTCTCTCCACTATTATCGTGGATGATCCTTCTAATGCTCACTTATTATTTAAGATATAAAACAAATTGAAAAACTTACCTCTCATAGCATATTCGTTTCGATGTGGTAAAGAAATAATTCATTCTATTGATTATATTTTTGTACGAAATAAAAAATGTTGTAGCAACCGCTTAATTATTTCATCCATACATCTACGAATTGTATATAAAATGATTTCAATAGAATATAATTTTATTTGATGGATAATGTTGATATTCAGAGAACAGAAGAGATCTTCAAATAAAATAATATGTTATTTGAGTCAATCACATTTTTCAATATTTTATACTATTTCAACAATCTCCAATCAGCCAAACCAATATATTTTTTTGATTCAACTGGTTTTTTTCTCAGTGTATATATGCATTTTCTAACGATATTTGCAAATTTGATTTTTCTTTTTTGATAAAGTTAGAAGAAAATTCACGATATATTTGATATATATATATAGCAACTGATGAGCGCCGATATGCAAAAAAATGGTTTTTTTTTCGAACAGTTATAGCGATCTCCAGCGAAGTGTAGACGCGAAAAAGTAATAGGGTCGGAACGGCGGTGTAATATGGTCGGAAGGGGGGAGGATGCGATCATCAGAGTTGGGCGAGGGGGAGAAAGGACGGCCGGCAGAGTGGTAGAGAGAGAGCGAAAATGAAAAAGAAAGATCTCCCACGGCACGATTACCTCAGTGCAATCGAAGACAAATTAGCGTTGCGTGATGCGCGTTGATGCTCTTCGATAGTGAAACACAACGGCGGACATGGTACATAAGCTCGATCGTCGATCGAGTTGGATGCTTTCGATGTGTACACTTGCACAGTTTCTATGCATACACATGTACACTCATACATGGTGTGTGTGTATTTTCGCAATGGTTTGTCGAGCTCATCCGTCCGTTCAGTAGACACCGCTCTTCCCGGAGAGCAAATTTTCTCTCTCTCCGATCTATCCAATCCTTGTTTCCTCTTGTTTCTCCTCCTCGAGTCAGCGAGTCGCCCCCCTTTGCACTCCTTCGATTCTCGACCCCTGCATGTATTTATCGTATACATCGTGCTCGTCGCGTACCACGGTCGTCCGTGCCTCAAACGTAAAAAGAAGACAAGAAAAAAACAAACAGGAAAGAAATACAACTCTACTGCCATATCACGCATGGCACTGCTTTTGTTTCGGAATTTTCTCATCGTCGCGACCGACAAACGCCCCGGCTTGTAAAACCACAAAACGCTCACAATATTGCACGATACGAGAGTGAAGGAGTGGGCTCGCGATCGCGAGGCTCACTCTCGGACGCAGGAATTATAAAACAATGGATGCGGCGGTGGCTTCGTGTCAAAGACGACACGCGAATGTTGGCGCCAACCATGCACACACGCGTCAACGTTCTTTTCTTCTCTGGCCGGTGGTTTTCTTCGTCTTCCGTTTTAATGATATTCTCCTATTTTGCACACATTTTCTCACCATCCGCGGCAATTCTCCGGGCCTGCTTACGCTCGACGAGTCTTCTATTGTAACTCGCGGTGCGTTTTTCCGGTTGGGCGGGGCTCTTACCGGCTCTCGGAACGTGGATCGGTGGCAAAATGGAACACCGTGGTAACATGGAACTGTGGGGAATGTTTATTATTATACCGAAATACATTATATTTTGCTTTTTTTCAGATTCGATAATTTATAGATTTTCTGTTGACTAGTCAATCCGCTAGTACTACCACAATTTATCTTCTACTTCCTTCATATCCCTTTCCCCCTTTATCCACTTCTCTATATATGTTTTCGCTTTCTTAGATATTACCCCTCTTCTTTTTTCACACGTAATCAGGTGCTCCATTGTTTCTCTTTCTCTACTGATTTAAAAAATTGTATTTTTGAAAAATATTGATATTCGGTAGTATCATCTTTTACCTATATTCCCTGAAAATTTCATCGAAATATGAAATTGAATGAGCTACAGCTTATAACAGGGCGGGAATAAAATAGTACAATAGGCAAAATGGAACAGATAAAATAGGACACTAGAAATGCAAAGGGCAGTGAGGCAAGCTGGAAAGCAGAGTTAATCAAAACAGTGGTGGAAAAGGATACTGAGGCATGGCAGGACAATAGGGTAAAATGGAACATTGAGGTAAAATGGAACAGCGATAAAATAAAAATATGATATTGAAGTTTGCATTGTTGGAACGCGACGGAAGTTCGACTAGTGTGTACTAAACATTGTTGTGTAATGAATCTGTTTTTTTTTGGCAAACATGGGCTGCAAAACAAACTTAAATGTTTTTTTAGGACCTTTATGAGAAATCTGAAGTCTAAATTTGCTGGATAAGCTTTTGAATGATAAAGAAAATGCGGAAATAATTTTTTTCCGCTGCATTCTAACGATGCAAACTTCAATATCGTATAGAAAAACTGTGGCCAAATGGAACACTGAGGTGAAATGGCACCGGTCAAAAATAACACACTGGGTCAAAGGGGCATAAAAGGCAAGACGGAGCAAAATGGAACCCTGGGGTCAAATGAGACTGATAAATTGTCTTCTGTTTTTTTTTACCGGTAGTTCTCGGGGCACTTTGGAGCTTTTACATCTCCCATTTCTTTCACTTCTACAACACATTTACCACTGCATTACGTCTGACCCCCTAGAGACTCCTCAGACACGCATTTCCAATGCACTGTATCGCACGTGCACTAGGTCACAGGGAAAGTATGGAATACCTGGGTCCATAAAAGCATACTTTACGGACTTTCAGTCGAACCTGCTCAACTAGTCCCAAAGCCTATACCCATCCAAGTATTGGTTCAAGCTGCTTGACATACATGAGAGCTTGCCTCAACCGCGCACCGACCGCTCGTCCTCATCTCTATTATCCATCACAAAATAAGCCCTCATTAGATTTTCCCACTTGACTTCGAGAATTAGTTTCCATTATTATTTTTCTCGATTTTTTGTTTCAAAGTTTCAACTGAAGTTGGGCTTTTCGAAAAAATCAGACTGCGTACGTAAAGAAGATACGGAACTTTTGTTTCGATCATTAGGAGCCATAAGGACACTGAACACGTGGGATAAGTTTTGCCTGAGTGCCAGTTGCGATCCGACGTAGAGCCGTGAATATTGGATTGGGCGAAGTAAAACGGTGTATTATTGTAAAGACGCAAGGATTGGTTTCAACGCTTCAAGACTGGCGACATAAGGCATGTGCGCATGGAAAATCCATCAGATTTATGCTGTGATTTTGATGCGCGTGCCGTCAAAACGCGATTTGGTCAGAGAATATTATGGTGGCCGAAGCTATCCGGGATTTTTTTAAGGTCAATATTAACTTCAATTTTAAATTAGTTTATTTGGTTTTTTTACGTTGCTCTTTGGGACTCACTATATATCGTGGTTAAAAAAAGTGACAATATCTTAACCACCGTAGATACGAGTTTTGCACTTCCACCCCGCCCCCTGCCGTAAGAGCGGGAAGTTCAAAACAGTTGCGGATTTTGTCGTGCTTCTTGTTATCGTCAATGAAAAATATGAGTATATCTTTACTGTTAGTTACACTTGTATATCAACGTTAAGGCAGGACGTCACTCTAACGGGCTGGAAAACGGTAGTTTTTCCGAGTTTTTTGTCTACTGGATTATTTATTTGGGATTGGGAAAAAACGGTATGTTATTAGGCATACATTGAACGTATTTTGTGTGAATTTTTATTTAAACAAAAATTAAAATTAACGCTATTGAGGTATAATAAAGCCTCTGTATAAAAAATGTGGTCTAACGGCCGGATCGATAACTTGACAATAGTTGGGCTGAAAAATAAAAATAAAAAAGTTCTATAATCTATATAAATGTGGTTGTTGTACCTAGACGATTTTTTTAGAGAAAAAAAAACGTTTTTTAAAAAAAGTGTCATTTTGGCGAAATTTTTACTTATCTCCGAAGGCTTGAAAAATACTAAATTCAACAAAAACGTCTACGTACAACGATAGCTATTGTTTAGTATACGTAAATCGTTGCGCAACCTCACTAAATCGTCTGTAACTAGGGCAATTTTCAATATTTTAACTCGAAATTTTTTACGCATATTTTGGAATATGTATACTTAGAGAAAATGAAGAAAAAATCCATTTTTTTTACCCGTCACGACAACGTTAGGTTCCAAAGTTCAACATTTTCTAAACCTTTTGTATTGTCTTTACTAGTGGCCTGGAGTCGAAATGCCTAACAAGGAACATCACTTTGGTGTCCTCCTCCGATTTTGTTGAAACTTTTTTATGTGGAAGAGCATCGAAAACTAAGAGACACGTATTTTTTTTTATCGGCGAAAAAACGGTTTACTGCGTGAAACTAAAAAATAGGGATGTTTTTCGTTTTTTGTTGATAACATTTTAACGGTACGAGATGTAAAAACAATTCCAAATTCCAACGATGGTTATTTTTTTGTGTACTATACATTGGAAATGAGAACGATAACGTTATAGACGAAAAACGAAACATACTCCTATTTCCGAGGGGTATTTACGCGTTTCACCCCTTAAAACCGTTTTCCCGCCGATAAAAAAATACATGTCTCTTAGTTTTTGATACTCTTCCACATTAAAAAGTTTCAACAAAATCGGAGGGGGACACCAAAGTGATGTTCCTTGTAAGGAGGCGTCTATTAATTACGTGAGGCGTTTAGGGGGGGGGGGTAGAGCAAAATCTCGCCCAATCTCACGTGGGGGAGAGGGGGGTTTCGGCAAATATCACGTAATTTTAGTAATTTTAGTAATTTTAGTAATTTTAGTAAATTTAGTAATTTTAGTAATCACGTAATTTTTATCACGTAGGGAGAGTCTCCCTACTACTTTACATGGTGGAGTAAATGGTACTACAACCGCAGTTACTTCTACTACAATTTATTTTCCGTGAACGTATGCATTTTGAAAAATCTCACGTGCGATTAGGGGTGGGGGGAGGGGGCCGAGCAAAATCTCACATCTCACCAGGGGGAGAGGGGGGGTCGAAAAATCGCCAAAATCACCTCACGTAATTAATGGATGCCCCTTAAGGAAAAAGATCAGTGATAAAAATAAAAGCAAATATTCATTGCAATCCGACGTTACCAACTTCAACCAATCTATTTTAATGCATGCTCGTGCTAAATCATGTTAGTATATATTTTGTTGATCATTTTTGCATGTTTTTTTTCTTAACTTTATGTTCTCAACTTTGGTCATAATTTCGAACATAAGGAAAGGGCCGGAGCTGCCTCCCTTCCCCTCCGTGCTACCGGAATCGTCTCTTTCCCTTATCACTGACACGATCTACTACAGACATCACGAGAGTTACGCTCCGTTGTTTTATACTTATTATTATACCGTGTGATACACAAGCACACGCACCTACACATATGCCCAGAGGGCAAAGAAACAAAAGGGCGCGGTTTACGACCCTTCAATGTTGAAAATTCTGCCATGCGTGCCTTTTTCCTTTTTGAAAAGCGATATATGTACAAAAAGAAAGGAAAAAAAAAGAAAGGAACGGAGACCCGAGCTCTCGATTATCTCGACTGGGAGATCTCGGAAAGTGGCCTTCCCTCCCGAACTCTCTCGAGCTCGCGACGAAGAGGGAACGTTGTAAAGGGCGCGTGCGTGTCCTCTTGTCTCTCGGTTAATTTCTGGAAAAACAAGAAACGGCGACGACGAGAAGACAGTTGTTTTGTTCGGCTCTTTTTTGTTTCTTCTTCCTTTGCTTCACACTCTCAGTGTTACAGGCGACAGAGCGCCGGACAGGATAGTTTAAGTATTATCCTGACAGGATCTCCCAGAACCTTTCAATTCTCGGCCGACTGACCGATTCATTTTGTCAAACGAGCTTTGGGCATCGATTTCACAAATCGTGACACGTGTTTTTGTTTCTTCTTATTCTTTTTTTTTCTCCCCTTCTACGAGATTAGGTCTTTACGGCCGTGTTCCAGCCGATAAGGTGCTCGAGCTTGAGATTTCTTCACAAATTAACGTCCTACGAGTTACCGTTAATTGATGGGTGTAAAAAAAAGATCGAGACCGTGACACGTGAATGGAAAAGTTACGCAGCCATTAACTCGCAGAAAGAAAAGAAGAAAATTGCAATGCTCCGGGAATTGCATAAAATGCAGCTAAAATTGAAAACAAAAACTAGTGCGTCGCTTACGAATCAATTAATTTTGCTTACAAAGGGCCCTTCGCAAGGAAATGGTTTTTTCAATACTGGCTTTCTAGCGAGCGAGGTAAAATGATAAGGCAGCAATGCGCAAGTTTCTAATTTGCATGATTTTATTTTCATCCTTTCGTGATATTCAAAATTGTGGAGAAAAAATCTCCGATATCTCGAAATTTGGAGAAGTTTAGGCGGTTGCTGCATTTTTGGAGAATACCACATTTTTTGTGTTCGAATTCCTGAAGGGATGGTAGCCAATTATTCAATACCAAGCAGCCATCAATGATACATATATATATATATATATATATATATATATATATATATATATACACTAACGGCACTGCATAAACTTGTGGCCAAAAACGTCGTTTTTCAATATTTTGTTCTGAAGAGAAGATTAGGAAGACGAGATTGGGATTTTACACGCAAATAATATGTCTTGACAACTTTTTATTGTTTTTGTTTAAAAATATTGATAAGCAATGAACTTTTTATTATCTGAGAATATTTTTGTTATAACTATATACTTTTTATTATCAGGATTACTTTTCCGAGAAAGTGAACTTGAAAAATTGCCGAATAAAGACAACGGGATATGTATCGGAAAATATCGCAAAAAAACGATGGTTCGTTGTCGAAATTCTGCCAAAAAACGAAAAATGATAGAAGGTGCGTGAACCAATCGGCATTTCTAAAAGAATACGATTACGATAAGAATGAGCGTAGAGCAAAGTTTTAAATCGAAACAGAAAAACAATGACGGGCGATTCAGTGAAGTCACCAATTTTTTAGCAAAATGCAAATAGATATGTGTTTTCAATGTCAAGACTTTTTTAGAAGTCCATATCGATGTAGTTACACCCCCTTAATAGGAATTCACCATTCATTTTCCCCAAAATATTCATTAAAAATCGCAGAAGTTGTATGAAATGCGGCTTGCTATTTGGCCTGAGGCTTACTATCCGGCACAAATGCAAAAATACGCAAACTTAAACTGTATGGCTCCTTTGAAGTATTATCCGCTTTATTCAATTTAAGGCAGCCCTTTTAGATTTGGGCTGAGAGATCAGAAAAATAAACGGGTGGTCTATCCTTTCATTGTTATGCTTTTTAATGCACTTATAGTGCATTTCTGATCGTTTTGCATAAGAAGGATTTTGGTTTTGTTCCACCGTAAGAGGCAGACTGCTTGCGGGTGAAACCACAAGATCAGTCCCTGACGTGCTTCAAATAGTTTACACACCGATAAAAAAAAAATACGTAGAACGTTACAAACTTTTAGTTTGTCATGTTCTACCATATAGGTACATGAGTGTCAACAAAATTGTAGGCGGACACCATACTGATGTTCTTTCTTAGATCGTTTTATCAAACGTAGTTTCAAGGCAAACAATTCAGCAAAATAGATAAACCGCAGCAGGGTGGGTGGCCGTAGCGCAGTAAGCGATCTGCCCCCCCACAAAAATCGTCACAACTCGATCAATTTTTGGAATTTTTACAAAATATTTCTTACAAATTAAAGTCAACACCTATACATTTATGCAATGAAAGTATCGTATGTTTGAAATTTCAAGATTATGCAGACCCCTTAATTAAATATAAATCGTTCCCCCATTATCGCCGGATTAATTGACAGACCTGGAGTGGCGCCATTTGCGTGTAAAAAAATTTCATCCTGAAATTTCACAATTTGTGAGAGCTAGTAACGAATGAATAAATTTAGCACACATACGTTCAGACATATCATCTTAGAAATAACATTTATCGACATTTTCGAACACGCCAGTGGCATTTCCAACAAATTACGAAAAATAGAAACATATTTTCACCGAAACAAAGCTTTCTCCACGAAGACACAAGAAGAAGCAAGAGCTAATAATGAGACGAAGATTTTCCGAGGCAATCAAATATTAACGTACGTGTTCGAGATGTTGAGCTCTAATATTAGGCACAGAGACAGATGGATACCGAGGAAAATCTTTAAAGTGACATAAGATATAAAATTGAGTCGGGCCGGAGGGCTGCGAAGTATTACATTAATAATCAGTTATGAAAACGATGGGGACACTGCCACTAGAATTATATTTATATTCACCCTCGTGAAATATTCGTACATCTCGACGTGTTTTTTAATACGACACGTCTATCCAACCAACGTGTGTCCCTCGTCTTCTTCTCGTCTCTATATATGCAATCGTCCTAAGTCGACTATAATTGAGGCAATTAGAAAATCTCCAAGTGTGAGATGCTGCTCGATATATTTATATACATGTAATAGCACGAGTGGCACTCAACGGACTGCACCTGCCTAATTTATTTCCGGGGACTGAAAAAATCGAAGAAAAAAATGAAAGACAAGCAGTCGTTTGATTTTTTTTCCCCACTTGGTTATCGGTTCGAGTCTATACAAATGACTTTCTTCAGACGCGAAATCGCGACCATATGGTGCGTAAAAACGAGGGACCGCACATTGGATGAACATTTTGAAATTCCTTTCTTTTTCTTTTTCTTTCCAACGAGAAAAATTCGACCCTCATCGACGTCTCGCACCGATGACTACTCACTGGTGTAACCAATTTTCATTTCTCTCCGCCACTTTTTTCTTTTCCTCCCAATAGCTTCACTCCCCGTAGCTTCCGGGCGACCCTGGGCGTGTTCCGTATAAATCTTGTTCTAAGAGTGGGAGCGCGACAGCGTCACGTGTTATATAGACTGGCAGTTTTTCTTTTTTTCCTTAATAGAGAGGTGGGCACCGTTAAGTGTGGCAATTTTTATTATGCCCGGTAGTCTCTCTCTCCTATCTCGCACCCTCTTCCTTTCCGTAATGGCCAACAGACCAACACCTAGCGTCCGAAGCTAGAAATAAGTATATGGAAAAAGGATAATCGATTATTCCGACCAACTGTAGTGTCCCCATTTTTTTAGCGTCTAGGACTTCAATGAAAAACAGCCACCGAATAAATTGAATTTTATATAATATTTTTCGTGTCAGGGAAGCTAGCAGAGCATTTGCCAGAAGATCAAAGTTAAGTGAGAGTTCTCGTCACATGCAGTCGAGTTCTATAGTTCCTGATGGTTTTTATCAATAGTTCTGGTGATTTTGAAAAAAAAGGTGATCTGCTAACTTTCCGTAGCGGATCAATTTGCAGAAAATCATAAATTACCGGGAGTTGTTTGTACATGTGGCTAAGTTCTATAGTTCCCGATAGTTTTTAGCAATAGTTCTGGTGATTTGAAAAAAAAAATGTCGGAATTTTTTTGTGCTACTTCCTATAGATATATGCTGATGGATAAGCGTGAGTTCTGGGTGCTTTTTGTGTGAGATATTATAGTTTTGGTATTGTTTGATTTATTTGAGAAAAGTTCTGGCTCACAGCTGGTTTTAAATAATTATTAAAAATGTTTATCAGCATCTCAACTATAGAAGTGTGCTCTGTTGATGAATAGGCGTGAGTTCTGGGTGCTTTTTGTGTGGGATATTATAGTTTTGGTATTGTTTGTTGTATTTGAGAATAGTTCTGCCTTCCAGCTAGTATCAAATAATAATTTAAAAAGTTTATCAGCATCTCAACTATACAAGTGTGCTCTGCTGAGGTATAGGCATGAGTTCCAGGTGCGTGGGATATTATAGTTTCGGTATCGTTTGATGTATTTGAGAATAGTTCTGGCTTCCAGTTATTTTCAAATAATTATTAAAAACGTCGTTCAGCATCTCAACTATACAACTAGGATCTGCTGATGGAGAGGCGTAAATTCCAGGTGCTTTATGTGTGAGATATTATAGGTTAGGTATTGCTTGATGTATTTGAGAATAGTCCGTGGTGATTGTCTCTCACATGGTTCGGGAGTTCTATGTACTTTTTATCAATAGTCCTTTTGTTAGTAATGAATTTTATTTTTGTTCGGGGGGGGGTGGCTTCACAACCTTTAGTCCAGTGTACCGTTGTAAATATTTATCTGTTGAGAAAAAGTTGTAAAGATATTCAACAGAACTCGTGCGGGGGCAACCAGAACTGCAAAAAAATCATTTTTCCAAAGAACAATTTGGTTCCACTTAAAGCATTCCATTGCGCCATCCATCTAATGCTCAGTCGAAAGAAAAAATGGAAAATCCGTTGTGATTGCCTCTCACATGGTTCTGGAGTTCTATGTATTTTTTATCGGTAGCTCTCTTGTTAGTAATGATTTTTTTTGTTCGTTCGATCGTGTCCACTCAAAGCATTCCAACGCGCCGATTTCACAAAATATACTCGAGTGTAACGTAATTATTTGTGTGACGAGGAAAAGTTGTCAAGATATTTAACTGAACTCTTGCGAGGGCAACCAGCACACCGAAAAAATTCATTTCTTTAACAAAAGAAATTGGGTCCACTCAAAACATTCCATCGCGCTATCAATCGACTGTTTAGTCGGAGGGAAAAAAAAGAAAATCATTTCCAGTTGCCTCCTACATAGTTCTGGAGTTCTATGTACTATTTATTGATAGTTCGGTTGTTATAGTAACGATTTTTTTCGCGAGGGGAGGGGGGGGCTAACATCACAAACTTTACTCGAGAGAACCGTTGTAAATATTTGTCTGACGAGGAAAAGTTGTAAAGATATTTAACAGAACTCTTGCGGGGGCAACCAGAACTCCAAGAAAGAATTGATTTATAAAAAAAAAACATTTCGATCCACTAAACGCATTCCATCGCGCCATCAATCTACTGCTCAGTCGGAGAAAAAAAGAAAATCAGTTCTGGTTGTCTTCCACATAGTTCTGGAGTTCTATGTACTTATTGTTGATGCTTCTCTTATTAGGAAGGTTTTTTTTGTTAGGGGGTGTCAATTTCACAAAATGTACTTGAGTGTAACGTAATTATTTGTTTGATAAGGAAAAGTTGTCAAGATATTTATCAGAACTCTTGCGAGGGCAACCAGCGCACCGAAAAAATTCATTTCTGTAACAAAAAAATTGGGTCCACTCAAAGCATTTCATCGCGCTATCCATCTACTGCTCAGTCGAAGGAAAAAAAAGCAAATCCGTTCTGGTTGCCTCTCACATAGTTCTGGAGTTCTATGTACTTTTTAGTGATAGTCGTGTTGTTACTAAGGATTGTTTTTTTTCTCGTTAGGAGGGGGGGGGGGGGGGGCTTACCCACAAAATTTGTTCGAGTAAACCGTTGTAAATATTTGTCTGATGAGGAAAAGTTGTAAGAATATTCAACAGAACTCTTGCGGGGGCAACCAGAACTCCAAGAAAAAATCATTTTTCCAACAAAAAAAATTCGTGTCCACTCCAAGCATTCCAACGCGCCATCCATCCACTGCTCAGTCGAAGGCAAAAAAAGAAAATCTGTTCTGGTCGCCTTTGTCACAGTTCTAGAGTTCTGTGTACTTTTTATTGATAGATCTGTTGTTAGTAACGATTATTTTTTTCGTTAGGGGGGCCAACTTCACAAAATTTACTCGAGTGTACCGTTGTAAATATTTATCTCATATGAAAAAGTTGTGAAGGTATTTAACAGAATAATCATCAAACAATCCCAAAACTATAGTATCTCACACAACAAGTACCCAGAACGCACGCCTATCCATCAGCATATTTCTATAAGAAGTACGACAAAAAAAATTGTGTCTTTTTTTGTATAATCACCAGAACTATGGCTCAACACTACCTGGAACTATAGAACTTAGCCGCATGTAGAAAGAATTCCCGGTCATTTTCGGTTTTCTCTAAAATGATCTGCTACGGGAAGTTGGCAGATCATTTTTTCAATCACCTTTTTTTCTCCAAAATCACCAGAACTATTTCTAAATGCCACCAGGAACTATATAACTTGACTGCACGCGAAAAGAACTCTCACTTAATTTTGATCTGCTGGCAAATGCTCTGCTAACTTCACTGACACATATTTTTCTATCAAATTCTACTGCCAATGGATCAAGAATTATACTGATAATATTGTTTATTATTGTGGTTTCAACTGACATTATTATTTATTATTATACTAATATTGGTAAGTTGTAAAAATATAATACAAATATTATCATGTAAAAAGGAACTGAAGAACGGATAGGAGGTTTCAAAAACCCGCAAAGGTATACATGTGGATTAAACTACTACTACTATAATATTGTTAATATTTTCATGACCATCATTATTTGTATTATCGGCATTATTATTGCTAAAATTATTATATTATTAAGAGCATTCGTGTAATGACGGCTAAAATCAATAGTTATAGTAATAGTTCATGATAGAAATAATAGCTACAATACTTATACCACCCGTGCAGAAATAGTTTTCAATAAAGTACGAACGTCTCGTGTCGTTTTTTTAAGCGGACGACGATAGTATTTTGACCGTTTCCGGAGTATCCAATCGTATCGAGGACAGTAACAGCGATGCCAAAAAGTCCCCGAGGCCGAAAGATACCGACTCCGAAGGCGTCGAGACCAAAGAAAGGGAAAAGAAACTGAAGTACCTGTCCGTGTAGAAATTTAAGTCGGGATAAAGTATTGCCCCTGATTTGCCTTCCCTAAATAAAATTAGCTCATGGTTAGGCCGCCTAGCGTGGATCAGGTTCGCCATGTAACGGGTCTTAGGCCAGGCTCCGCCAGCCCCGATCCGCCATTCCCTTTTTCCGGGAACGAATAAGGAACTGGACAGGACAACGATCAAATACTGGAAAGGCTTTTGACGATATTCCCGAGTAAAATAGATAGTATTAGGTGGTATACTGATACTTAATATCCCTTTGCACTCTCGAGTGCAAAAAATATCGCAATATCATGAGCGTAAGTGCACGCTGTATGCAGCGCACTTCTGTCTGTGGTACAACGCACAGGACAAATTTTTATCCTCGTACGAGGGTACCGTGCTTACGCGAGGCATTGCGCTTGTAGCCACCTGGCGGATTGTTGGCGAAATACATTCAGGTAGTGTCTTCCCGGCCAGAACATTGATATTTCCCTACATGGCGACAAGGCGTTAAGAAACCCCGAATCACCGGCTTTACTTTTTTGCCTCATTGAATAATTTGGCTATTCGTTATGCTCAAATCATTAAGTGTTGTAATCCCGGTATTTATGATAAGCATTCTTATCCTTGTCGATTATCATTGATGAAATGAATGCTTTTAATGGTGAATAGAATTACAACACATGTATTAGTTTAATCCTAATCCATGAGAAATATCGTCGATGAGGTGAAGAGCAAAGTAGCTTTACACATGTCAATGTTCTGACCGGGTAGACATTGCGTGAATATGTACTTGCTCGCAATGTATCCCGGTCAGAAGATAGAATTTCCAAACATAGAGGGTAAGCAGTAAAAATCGATTTAGCGATCTTCTCGGTTTGTTACATGGGAGGACCCGGTCAGGTAAATCAAACAAGGTAGGTCTGGTCAGGGCCCGACACAAAGTAGGGAATCCCCGGTCACATTTCTAAACGGGTGATTCCTCAATTTTCTGAAATCGACGCCATCGTAAGTGGAGAGCGAAGAATCGAAACACAGATCAATTTTTTATGAGTACCGATCACACAGCCATTCTTGTTTCCAATTTTTCGCCTGAACCTCGTCTCTGCCTCTTTCTCTGAATTTCAGAGCATTAAGAGAAAAAAAACCATGTCATTTTTCACGGAATGTCCTTTGTTCGTGTAAAGTTTCAAGATCAATTAGAGGACGCACGGAAAAGCATCATTTGTAAAACAATACCGTCTTTAAAATAGGCCTTAGGGGCCATTGATAAAACACGTGACGCAAATTTTATAAATATTCGACCCCCCCCCCTCTGTGGCATTTCGTGACAGGTGGCGGTGCCTCCTCCCTTCCGCTCCTGGAAATTACGTGACATGGAGCTCGCCCCCCTTTCTGTTCCCGTTTTTTTTTCAACAATAAGAAGCAAGTAAAATACTAAAACCATTTTAATAGATTATTTCAGAACGAACAATTTATATTGTTTACTTTAAGTAAATATTTATGTAATATATAAATACGTATAACTTATACGTAGTAGGAAATATATTCTCTATGTTATGTAACATCAATGATAAATCATTTGATCATCTTTTATCACGATGCACCTAGAATGCAATATGTTCCCAAGGATCCTTTAGGTGAGTCTCAATCGATATCAGAGAAGTACAACTTCCTCGTAGTCTGAACTTTGGGTGGGCAGTGGAAATTCTTTCAGCGTCTCAGTATGACCCTTTTCTAGATTTTATATGCTTATAGCGTCGCGTGACTTTTGCTCGACCTCCCTCCCTCCCCCTGTGACAAAGTGTGATGGTTTTCCTACCCCCCCCCCCCCTCATTGCGTCACATGTTTTATGAATGGCCCCTTATGAAGCTAGCAGTTCGCCGTATCTCCACAATTGTTTCAATATAGTCGTACGAAATATTTTAGCGCATTCAAGACGCGTTGAGCAACGCCAATTGGAATTCGGAGGAAGAGGCGGTGAGAAACAACAGAAAACCGTCCTGATCGGAAAAGCATCGTCAAAGCATCCGCGAGAACGAGGAACAAGAAGTGAAGAAAGATCCATAGAGACGAGAAGGTGTACGTTGACTCGGGCGAGGCTCGTTACAAACATAAAGTTTACGACAGGTTCGTGGGACTACACTTGTTCGTTGCTGCACGCTTCCAATTGTTGGTTGACTTTTTTTCGCACCAAAATCCATATACACGTTTTTATCACAACAAAAATTTCAGCGATTCGGATTCCGACGTCGAGGTCTTGAACGAGCTGACCCCAGAGAAGAAGGCCGTACTTGAGTTTGTGCCGAACGTCCTGTTGATGGAACTCCTCCTGATGTCGCACTGTTCGCAAAAGAGAGCCACGGCGATAATAAACGCCCGCCCATTCGGCGGTTGGCGCGACTTGGTGTACAAATTTCAGAAAAGGTACAAGTACAAGTGATCGAGGCGCTGATGAAGAAGTGCCTGAAACTCTCAGCGAACATGGAAAAAGTTGTGGCCGCCGGTGCTTCGATGATTAGTAATCAGCCCGCGGGATTTTCGGCCGGCTTGCCATTTGTACCCTATCGGGTGGTCGGCCTGAACTGGCTCGCCGTAATGCACTCGCAGAAGGTCAACGGTATCTTGGCCGATGATATGGGTCTCGGGAGAGCTATCCAGGACATAGCCTTTCTCACGTACTTGAAAGAGGCGGGACTGACGAACAAAGACGACGGACCGCATCTCATAGTCGTGCCCAGTTCCACCATCAGTGAGGAAACAAAAAATCCTTCGTCTTGAATTCAGAAACATCTGATTCCAGCCGGGGCCCTGTTGGCAGCCCCCGGTCTATTTTGTTTGCGAGAAAATAGTGAAAACAGTACAAACAATTTGTCGAAAATTCGAAAAACGAGCTCGCGCGCTGGTCGCAGAACTGAACGTCGTGCGGTATTACGGTTCGCAGGACGAGCGTATAAGGACATGAGGATGGGGGCTGGCGAGCCGGGGACCTCGATGACGTCGACGTCATTCTCACAAAGCACAATCTCGTCATAGTAGTACGCCCGAGGAACGGTTTGCGTAATGCCCATTCAGTACGTCGTTTTCGATGAGGCACACACGTTTACATCTTCTGTTATTCTCGCCCCTCGTGAATTTGATATATGCAGGGCGTTTGGCCCTCATACAAAATATAAAAACTATTTTGAACTTAGCTTTGGTTTAAAAAGTTCTCTAGTTTATACCCTCTCTAACCTTATGCTGCATGTCATAGAAATCATTTATTATGTGGTAAAAATAAAAGAATAAGTTTTTTTATAATGAATTTAGAAATAGATATTTTTCAGACTTTGTAAGCTCAAGAGTCATATTCTTGAAACCAATTGTATCAAATAATGATTTATTTATAATAAACATACACTGCCGAATACAACAAACGTTATTTCGTGCTATTACAACTGCAAACAAAAAAGTTATGACGATTTAAAGGCAAAATATCGCGTAGTTAAAAAAAAACGAGAAAAAATTATATCTCAATTACCGTGACACTTAGGACATAGGGTCTAAGGGTGAAAAAATTAGCAAATGACCCCCCCCCCCCCAATCTCTCAAAAAAACTGTGTTGGTCCATGCGCCAAACACCCTGTATATTACGTTGATTCCCCATTCAGTATTTGCAGTAAGGTGAAAAACTACAAATAATAACAAAGTTTGATTCTATGCAACAGTTTTTTTAAATTAATTTTTGAAGTTGCCACCCCTCGTTTACAAGAAAGCATAAAAATAATTTCTCGAAATTGGTTGACTTTTGCATAAAACATTGCTAGGTTATTTGATAGCGAAAAATGTCCTACAAACCTTTCAAGGGATCGTCACCGATAACCAGTAGCCCTGTATATATATTTATTTTAAAAAGATATGAAATTCTCCATTTAAAAAAGGTTAACAAGTAAAAAAAACGCCAAGTAATAAAAAGTTCTCTTGAAAACATTTTCGGTTCCTTCACTGTCTACATAATTCAAATTAAACTGGAAATATTTTAAATTCTATTTCGAACAATGGTTTTATTTAGATTATAACTTTTTCAATTTAAACGTACAAAAGAACTGAAATAACTTTTTATGAAAAAGCCAAACAAGTTTACTAGAAATGTACACAAAATTAATCGAATTCTAGAAATATTTTTTCTGAATATTTTATTTGAAAGAACCATATTGTTATTACAACAAAAAACTCGAATCACGATTATACAAAAGTAGAACGTATGTATCACAACAAGTACATTGGAAATTCTGTACAACGACTTGGCGTGCATAGTTAAGAAAAAAACTTCGGGAAGATAAACAATTTCCTTACAGAACCGTTTCTACCGCTTGCATAAGGAACTTTTGTTATAATTGATCCACTTAGATTATTTCAAATTGTAGCATCGCCTTAGTTACCGTATCAGGTATATCAGGATTATTACACGGAAAAAAATGATTCGTCCAAACTAATGGTGGGTGTTTATAAATTACTGAGGAAAGGTGAACGTAATGCAGTTTCACACTGTAAACCAATAATGTTACAGAACTTTTAGGAAAAAATAATGGACCAGAGGTGCTTTTTTACTATTCGAACCGATGGAAATGCAGATTTAAACGGTAAAAAAATTACAATGATCACCGCCATAAAGTAAACTGTCGAATTTACAAATGAAATATAAAATATGGCGGTACTCAATGCGTAAAATATACGGAGTAACTTAAAAAAAAGTGAGATTAGACTGGTAATCACTGATTTTAACCATAAAATTCTTCAACAAGCAAATTTTAAATATGTGATTAAATTCTATTGAAATTTGGTATTGTCTTATAGAGATGTGAGTTCATCTTGGGACTCCCCAACTAATTTGTGTACGGGATCACGAAAGGATATTTTTTTGGGAGTTCCAACAAATTCCGATTGGCAATGTCGAATAAAGAATTCTCAAACTAGGTCAATCGGGAAATTGCACGGACTCCACTTGAATTTCAATGTGGTGTCCCAACGTGCGGCGTCTCAATCAAATCCCTGTAGGGATGTGGTAGGATCTTGGGACTCCGTGACAAATTTCTGCACGGGTAGTAATAATAATAATGATGATGATGCAGATCAGTATCAACATTTGTATAACTTGCATAGTAATAATAATTATCATAATAGTAAATTTGGAAGATCACATGTCTAAAACTTTTATCTCGTTTGTATTAATAATCAATCAAACAATTCACTCACGCAGACATGCCGCGATTTAATTGCTCACTTTCAAGATCAAAGCAATCAAAGAACAATGTACGAATATTTGATTCTCGCTGTTTCTCTCTCACCCCTCCATGTGCAAGGGATCAGGATATGAACCTGCTGCGCACTTTTTTTTGGTTGCAGTCGAAGCAGGTCCTTTCCCGTGCGATGTGGCGATACCAAGGGAGGGAGAGAGCGTTTTATCGGCGTTGCTAATTTTTCGCGCCACGTGCCCGATGCTGTACAAAAATCTTTTTTCTCAATTGAGAGATGCCCGAATAAATTCAGTATACGTATACACACGCGTGTGTGTGATGGGGGGAAGGGGGGCTTGTTGTGTAATTCTTTATACAGACACATGTATGTATTCACGAAACTGAAGGAGAAGTAAGAAAAGTGCCGCGGCACGTGCTCGTCGTTCTGTTCGGGCGTGTGAGTAAAATGGGGCTTGCAATAAAACTGAAAGCGTATCACGGGGGTGTGTAAGCGGCCGCGGGTGGCGTAGCGTTGCGGATAACCTTACGGAGATAAATGTCACGTAACGTAACGAGGGAGGATGTTCTTCGACGTCATCCCCATCTGACTTCTACATTTATGAGTGTGTGTGGGCATATGTATAAAAATACGCGTATATACACGACAGATCGATTTGACAGGAAGAAATAGAAAAAAGAAAATATCGTTCTTTTTTAAGACGGAATATACATTTAGACGGGAAAAAATTACGCAACTTTGAGAGATTTTTTAAACTAAGGAATAAGTATTCTACTGTATACTATACAGTAAAATACATGTTTAATTATTTAACATATGAACATATATTTACATATTTAACATATATAATTATAATATACTACTCTTATCAAACTACAGGTATACTTGAATAATATATAGAAGTATGCAAAAGATATGTTTTAAATTAATTTATCGAAATGGCGGAGCTGTGGCAAAGTCTTACAGCAAAGTTGTCGCGGGAGTTGCGAACCGGCCTGCAGTCTAGCTTCCTTTTGACTTTGATTTGCAAAAAATTATTTTAAAAAATCGGTTAGCACGTTAGATAGTAATTAAAATTAAGTGAACGCAATTTTAAAGGAATGGCACGCATTTACAATTAAAAAAACCCAAAATTTGACGCATAATTTCTGTAAAATTTGGATTAAAAAGGTACATTTCTTCTAATTTTTCAAAAAACAATTTTCGTCAAGTAGAAGGTAGCGATATTAATAATATTTTTAGCAAGTTTCAACTCAATCGCCTTAATAGGTTTTGAGTAATCCTGCACGCCAATTTCGAAAATACAGTATCGAGAAAAACTCCTTTAAAGTTTACATAGAATTTGAATTAAATTGCACTCGGTGCGTGTGGTAATTGAATATTTAAGCAATCTGTTACGAAGTAATTAAATTATTAATTACAGTAGTAGTTGTAATTGTTACTTCTTAATTTAATTACTTTTTGCCCATCTCTGCCTGTCCCTCTGCACTCTCGCTTCTACCTGCTCCGAATCCACAGCGTTGACGGGCTGTAACGTTTGAAGTTTTTCGAATTGCGCTTTGAAACTTTGGGAAAATATTGTACATATATAGTTCTATCGTTGAAAAAAATCGATTTTTTTATCGTTGTAAATGTATATCGCGCCTTAACGGGTCTGCATAAGCTTGGGGACCAAAAAACGGAATAATTCTCAATATTTTATTCTGATGCGAATATCGGGATGACAAGATCGGGATTTTACACACAATTCATACATAGTCTTGCCAAGATTGAGGTTTTCTTCTATACAAAAAATATTGCTCAACAATGAAGTTATTGTTGCTTAAGCAAAGTGCCGCCGTTGTTGCATGGCTGCACTTTTCGGAATCAAAGAAAAGACGGCGATATTTAACAAATTAATTTTTATTTTCGTAAAAATTGCTGGAAGGTCGAGTACGTGTGTGTCGATTCGGAGTCGGGTCTAAATATACGAGGGTCATACTCCTCCATTGTGTCCCGACTAAGCGACTCGGCCCAAACAATTTGTCTAAAAGAGATGCGCCCTGTCACCCCCTCGAGGGATGCGTCCTCGATTGGTCACGTGCCATCCTTTTTTTCTCGTTTGCCAAAATCTCTTTATCTCTCCCTCGCTCTCTTCCGTCGGTTTTCCAACCCCAACGAGAGGGCGTCCGTTCTCGCGCCTTGTTACGGTGCGCCTGAGGGGTGAAGGGTGAACATATAAGTGGCAATTCATCGTTATGTGGCAAAGGGGCGTATTTCATATTACGGCTAGTATTAATTCGTGAACTTTGGGTCTTTTTGTTACTAGTGGTTCATATACATTACCTACCGGGTGTATGGGTTTGGATATGTGTTGGAGTTTCAGAAAGTCACCCTCTTCGAGCACCCCCACTACCGTCATGTCGACCAGCTTTTATTTACGCTTCCGTGTTTCTCGCCTTCGTCTGATATCATCCCCTTCCCCTCGAGACCAGGAAACTAGACTCTGCATACGTACCCCCTTAACGATTCGGACAGTATCTCGCCTCTCTCTCTCTCCCTCTCTTTCTTCCCCTCCCTCTCTTCACACACAAACTCACGTATATGTGTACGTATGAGTGCACAACTCGTTCATTTTTGCAACGAGGTGCCCAAATCCAAATCGTACGAAAACCTCGACTCGACCACTTTGTATATACTTGTATACATAGCCGATAAATCGCATACATAGCGATTAATCGCAATGTTTTCAGTTTAAAAAAATTCTGACGAACACAAAGTGGATAGCGATTTTTTTGTGTACGTGCTAATACGAAAGAATGGGACGGTTGGTGACGTAGGGCCAGGGGTCAAGGGAGAACGATAATACCATTAACGAGAACGGTCGCGGTGGCACGCGCCTCAATTTCTATCTTCTTTCACGTATAGCCAGGACGATCCAAGTCCGTTACGGGATCTAAATCATTCAACGTTCGATGCCCCAATAGCAATCGCGCTTTCGCATTACGTATGCGTGTACGTTTGTGCGAGCGTGTATATATATATATATATATATATATATATATATATATATATATATATATATATATATATATATATATATATATGTATATATATATTAAACACGTGGTCAATATTAACTTTCGGAGACACTTCTACCTAAAGGTTTGCCTCCCAACAGTATAAGTTTTATTTTAAACATTCTATTGAATCCATATTTAAATTGAAACGTGACCTTGTTTTTTTTCGTCGACCGGCATTATACTTTTTTTTAGCTGGATGTGTGACGCATTCCCTCATGGACAAGTGTGACCGGGCATTCGCTACTTTGTGTCGGGCCCTGACCAGGTTCTTCCGGATTTCTGACTAGGCATCGTCTGATTTACCTAACCGGGCCCTAACTGGGACGATCACAAAAATGTTTTTTACACTTTTCACTCTGAATTTAGAAGTTACCGTTTTCTGGCCGGGATACATTGCGAGTTGTGCACTTCCAAGTAATGTACACCCGGCCAGATCATTGACATTTCGTAAAAAGTGGAGCCTGACTTAAGGGAAGGTTCTGCCTTGTTGGGTCAAAAAATGTTCGATTGTTCACCAATTTTTTATGCGAAAAGTATTAAATATAAATTGTTCATATTTGGTATGTTGACTAAGCGGTCTTTATTGAACGTCAAAATATTTTTTAAAGTTTGACAAAACATGGTGGTGGGAGTGGGAGGAGCCACGTATGTCGGTGCGCGGGCGATGACATTCTTCGCTTGTGAAAGTCCTAAGTCCCGGACAGGTGATCTGAAGCAAAAAAATCAAACATATTTTTACTTTGTACAATATTGTGTATAAGTTGACCTAGAATCGGGAAGAAAAATTGAAAAATTGAAAAATAAAAGAAGAGTGAGCGAAAAACTGCGAAAAAACAAACTTTCTTCCAACCGCTCACTATTTTTTTTATTTTTCAATTTTTTTTGTTGATTCTACGTCAACTTATACACAATATTGCACAAAGTAAAAATATGTTTGATTTTCTTGCTTCAGATCACCTGTCCGATACTTGGGACTTCCGCAAACGAAGAATGTCATCGCCCGCGCACCGACATACGTGGCTCCTCCCACTCCCACCACCATGTTTTGTCAAACTTAAAAAAAAAATTGATGTTCAATAAAGACCGCTTAGTCAACATACCAAATATCAACATTGTATATTTAATACTTTTCGCATAAGAAATTGGTGAAAAATCGAACACTTTTTGGCCCAACAAGGCAGAACCTTCCCTTAAAGAACTGTATGAAGCTACTTTACTTTTTACCCCATCAAAGATATTTACAATTGATTAGAACGAAACAGATACATCTTTTGTGATTATATTCACCATTATAAGTATTCTTTTCATCAATGATAATATACGAGATTTAAAATACTTATAAATACCGGTATTACAATATAAGTATGTATTTGAATATAACGAATAATTAAATTATTTAATGAGGCAAAAAGTGGTCAATGAGGCAGGAGGTTCGTGGTTTTTTAAATCGTGGTCGCCTTGTCAGAAAATATCAATGTTCTGACCGGGAAGACATTACCCGAATGTACTTCGTAACCAATCCGCCAGGTGGCTTCAAGCGAAGTGCCTCGCGTAACCAACGTACCATCATACAAGGATAATACTTCGACTCGTTGTTGTACAGAAGTGATATGATTACAGTGTGCACTTAGGCTTATGATTTTGTGATACTTTTGAAATAATAAGTATCAGTACCACCTAATACTATCTATTTTGCTCGGGTACATCGCCGAAAGCCCTTCCAGTACTTGATAATTTCCCTGTCCAGTCGCTGATTTATTGCCCATCCAAAGCTTTGTCGGTATCTTCTTTGTCGTTTCTCGGCGAAATTCTGAACCCTTTCCTCGTCAATTGCCAGGTATTTCCCGGTCTACTCCCTATGACTTTCCTGGTAATTTCCCGTTTGTTTCCCGGCCAGTTCTTGATCAATTCCCGAAAAAATAAACGGCGGATCGGGGCCTGTCACATGGCCTAAGGCCTGTCACATGGCGAACCTGATCCACGCTGGTCGGCCTAACGATGGCCTGGTATTATCTACAGAAGGCAGATAAGGGGCAGTACTTTTCCCCAACCCAAATTGCTACACGAGTCGATACGAATTCATTCTGCTTGCGTGTACAAAGTAGCACTCGCTCTCTGACTATGTTTTTCTTTCTGCAGCGGGACAATTAGTTCCGTCGAGAGAGAATTAATCATTAAAAATTCCCTGATACATACATACACACACACACACGCGCGCGCGCAACGTTGTATAAAAATAACCGATTCTCCTCGGCATTTTTCGTTTGGCTTTGGTCGAACTGTAATTGGCGTATACGCGAAGAAATGATATTCCCGAAATGTCAGAGTGCGAAAAGATCGATATTAATGGGTACGGTAGCATACGAAGGTGCGCACGCACACGCCACCTATATATTTGGCACGAAATGTCAGGGGGGAATACCGGGAAATGTTTTCAGCGATCGGAGTTCGCGCTTTTGCGCGCTCTCACCGACTCACCGAAATGTTAATTAACGGTGTTTAACGCGAGAGCGAGCTCATTTTGGCGGTATTAGCGAATTCGCGTGCTGTGCGCGAGGAACGTCGCCGCATTACACCGACATAAATGGCATAGACGCTGTGCCACCTATGTACAGTTTACATTCATACGTACATATATATGTACACACGTATAGGGAATAATGATTTCGAAGACCGTCCTCATAGTAGCAAATTCACCTCCATCCTCAACATTATGTACAGCCGTTTGTCGTTGAAATAACGTTTGGATGAAGGTGCGCGTATTTATGTAAAGGTCATTTCAATGACCATTCCGTTCCCATAACAAATGTATCGTTTGAAAAAATAAGGATATGTATCTATATACCATTTTGTTGTTGTGTGTGTGTGTGTGTGTGCATATATATATATACACACATATGTATGTAGTACACATGTATATAGTTTGTGACATATGCATTGTGTGTGTGTGTGTGTATATATAACATGACGCAAGGTGTTTCTCCGCAGCGAAGTACCAAACAGCCGGAGTAAAGGAGCGAGGAACCGGGTGAGCTCAATGATTACCGGGCTACGGAGCTCTGTCCGCGATCCCCGCGTGTGGCGAACTCAATATATAAATATATACATTCATGTATGAATGCGTGCGTAATATATATACATATGTATCTGGCCCGATGACTGCGCAATACGACAGAACACGGTTGTTAAGACAATTTGCGTGGCACGAGGCCGTGACTCGATCAACTGGCATACACACGCGGCATTATCCTTATGCACGATATTTTCTTGTCGTTCAAAAGAAAGAGGATAGCAAAAAAAACACTCGGCTCATATCGCGAATATTCACGATGACTGCGAATCCTTCAATGTACTCATTCGTTACTGCGGAGCTTGGAATTCGTTTTTGTCTTTGAAAGAGAGTCGAGCGTTTCACTGATGAGTGTTGAAGGACACTGATTTTTTTTATTCGGGCTCGGATATGTCTTACGGAACAGTTGGACTCGGAAGTTTTTCATGAATCGCACCGCATCATCGCTTCCGAGGGAAAAGAGTAGCCGGTTGTAGGTAATTTATCAGGCTTCTTTCTGTAATGAAAAGATGCCAGTTCATATACCAGGTGCAGAAGTATGAAACCGGAATTTTCCTATAGATGGTGCTAGCCATCAGTTTAGGGACCGTAAGACCGCTTCTGCAGCGCCATCATCTCCCTCTAACAGCTGACGAAGATTTTCAACACACAACAACCCAAGTTCCCGATATCGGTACATTTTTCTATAACCTTAAACATGTCGGGTTGGGTGCCTACGAACTACGATTTGCGGACAGCATTGGTTTTCTGTTATTATTTGAAGAAAACTGCTGCAGATCGCATCGAATGCTTGTCGGAGCTTACGGTGAACATGCTCTTGGTAAAACACAGTGTTTCGGGTGGGTAAAAAAATTCAAAAGTGGTGATTTTGACGTGAGAAACGAAGAGCGTGGGAAACCACCGAAAAAGTTCGCAAACAACGAATTGCAAGCCTTATTGGATGAAGATGATACTCAAAGTCAACAAGAACTCGCGGATCAATTGAATGTGACGCAGAGAGCCGTCTCCATTCGGTTGAAAGACCGGAATATGGAAAAAGGCAACACAAAGTCATTTTGCTCCATGATAATGCTCGATCACACACAGCAAAACGGGTCAGGGAAACGATCGAGGCGTTCAATTGGGAAATACTAGCGCATGCGACTTATTCTCCAGACATGGCTCCGTCCGAATAGATTATCGTCTATTCGCATCAATGGGACACGCTCTCGCTAAACAACGCTTGAATTCGTATGAAAATGTACGAAAATGGCTCGACAACTGGTTCGCTTCAAAAGAAGAACTGTTTTTTTGGCGCGGCATTCACAAACTGCCGGAAGGGTGAGAAAAATGTATAAATAGCAATGGAGATTATTTTGAATGAAATATTGTTTATCATTTTCAAACAGACGTGTAATTTTTACAAAAAAAATCCGGTTTCATACTTCTACACCTGGTATGTTGTTGATGTATAAACTACGGCTGTTCACGTTAGAATCCCGCTGGATGTCGCAGATCTAGATCTAGCTGTATCACCTTCATGTGATAATCTATGATGATCCAAGATAAAAGATGATCTAAGACGATGTAAGGAGATCAAAGAAGATAGGTGATCCAACATCAAATCTAAGAAACTCGTTTTTCTCATTGTCCATGACGGACATTTTAGGGGTGAAATCGACAGCCACGATTGGGGCTGATGAGGGGTCGTTACGATGTTTTACACAAAAGCAGTATACTTATCAGCATGAAAAACAATTGCGAAATGTTACTTGTGTCATATAATGTGATTCATATGTCCGACGTTCCAGCATGCTTATTTCGAAGGGCTTAAAGGCGTATAGTTCCATCATAAGCCACCCCTTGGTGAGCCCTATATTTCCCTTTTTTATGTTACCAGAGTAGTCACAAACGATTCGAACGGAACTTACGGCAAGAATTTCCTTCGTGAGACAAGTGTCTACATTTTAATCAATTGCAAAAAAAATGCGAACGATAAAAAAGGAATAAAAGCGAAAACCCAAGAATGGTATGCGTAGGAAAATAAATAAAATATAATTTAATATATAACATTAAAGTACGAAGTAATCCGGTTTTTCGAACAAAGTACACGCGATCAACTTCGAGTTGTCCGCCATGTAGAGAAAAGCTCGTCTCACCCTCTGCCCCGATTTCGATTGAACCAATTTGATGTATCTTACAAATTTGATGCATCTGGTGCGGTTTGTATCGAGAAATTTATCGGTTTGACCCCGGCCGATGTGTAATCTCTATCGAAGCGTCTAATTACTAGTTCGAAGCGTCCAGCGACACCCTCACGCGTCCGAATTTCTCAGGGTGTGCGGGGACCCCCTTAGCACGGATGTCTCGTTGGTGGCTCGAATCTCGAAGACCACTCGAGCGTGATTGCCTTGAAGAGCGATATCTGGGAGTGAATAACACCGTTCGACCCCGTACATTGCTGACAGAGAAACAGAGAAGGAAAGTGCGAGGGGTAGGACATGAACGATTTCGAATTTCTTAGTCCAGCTGTTGATTCCGGGGTCGTTGGCTAATCCGATATCCTTGGTCCTTAATCCGTGCCACGCGATGATGACGCTCCATGGGGGATGCACGTGGCTCGAGGGCTAGTATCCGCTTATATTGCCCGGCATATACACATACGATATCGGTTTAGGGTCGCTCCTTGTTGCTCCGATGATCGTTTCGTTCGGTTACGTTCGAACGAGTGACGGCTCTGACGAGAGCACGCGCCACCCAGCGGGACAACCGGAATAACGCACTTGACTCCACTTCGTCGGATGAATATGGCACCCACACAGCATTGTTCGTACGGGAACACGTGGTTCGTTCTGGCATGTAACGGGACTTGCGCCGCCCTTTGATTGCCGCTGCAAGCCATTACCCGATTGCCGATCATGTTCAGTATTTATATCTTCATTTGACAACAAAAACGTGGGCTCGTTTCGAACAATGTGACCGAATAAGGAAACTGAGGGCATGTGTGGACTTGACGCGGAATGTACTTGTTTTTCATCGGTGACGCGCGGCCGGTGCACGACTTCGGCAATCTTTCGTGTTAAGGGGGCCTTCTCACTTTAGACGCTAAAGAAGGCTATTTTCATGCATTTTTTGATAGGTTTATATTATAGATATTGATATAAAAGTTGTCACACTTAAGGGGTAAGGCCACAGTAGAATTTTTTTTAATCGATTTTTTTTGCTAAAACGGTGCTTTGTCATCATAAGAATAAGTTACTATTCGATTTATAGCAATAACATTTTTTTTCACCCGCTTTGAGCGCATAACGTAAGGCCACCTCTGGCACGGCTATAGAGTACCTAAAACTTTAAACGCGTTTTTCTCGAAACAGCTTTTCTACAATCGGCGTGACAAATAACTTCAACAATTTTCACTCGATTTACTTCAAATTTAAAAGGTATGTTCCTAATTGCATTTCGCAGAGAAGTACGCACGGAATTTCTGATTAATCGAAATCTTTTCATTTTACGAGCAGTTTTATATGAAATTTTTAACTGAAAATCCATTTAAATACCCACAACTTTTGAATAAAACAATATTTTATTTAAATTCCGTCCGTACTTCTCTAGGTATTCTAATGTAGATTGACGAGAATATTTGTTTTTTGTTCTAGGTAAAAAAATTGTGGATACTGAATGTCACGCTGCGGAGCGCCTAAAAAAAGATAACACAAGAAAATATTAGTAGTCGGCCATTTTGCATATCGAAAAAAATATATATTTTTTTTCTAACAGCTTGATATTCATACTAAATAGATGTGTAATTAATTTTATGAGTTAATCACTTTTTCATACGAAAAAAAATTGTCAAATTCGCACATAAGATTATACCCGTTACTGTGGCCTAACCCCTTAATAAATACACTTTCGAAATACATCAAAATTTATTTAATCCACTATTTATAGACGAAAATGGTAGTTAAGAAAAAGTCCTAAAAAAATAGGTTTGCGCTGTTGATGAAATCTCGGAGATGGATCTTCCGAAACAAAAAAATCAAACGGTGTTAGATTCAGTGTGTTAATGAAAATAGCGCATATCATACGATTTTTGATATATCCAAAAATAACAAAATGGCGGAAATTTTTCGTAAAAACAAAAAAAAAACGGTTTTTTTCGCCGTTTTTATAAGGATCCATTTCATAAGGATCGGTTCAGTAGTTTCGAAAATTTCATCAACAAGCCGTCGAAAAACGTTGTTTCGAGAAAAACGCGTTTAAAGTTTGTGTGGGTTACATAAATTCATTTAAAAAACCCAAAACGTATTTCGAAAGTGCACTTATTGAGTGTAACAACTTTTATATCAATATCTAGAATATAAACCTATCAGAAAAATTCATGAAAATAGCTTTTTCAGTCCGATTTTGTCCAAATTTAGATACAATATTCTTTGATAGTTTTTCTCGTTCGCCACGTAGGGGTTTTTCATTTGATTGAACCATTGCTTTTTTATGCAATGTCTATGCAATCCAAAATCGTCGAAAATTGCAAACGGAAAACGAATGTTAAATTAAAACGGTCGCAATTCTGTCAAAAATGAAGGTTTCAAAAAATCCTACGTGGCGAACGAGAAAAACGATCGAACAATATTGTATACAAATTTTGACAAAATCGGACAAGCCGTTTTCGAGATACAACTGGCACCGACTTTGAAAACTATGTTTCGAGATAATCGCGTTTGAATCGCTTCCAGTCTACGAATTTATTTTAAAAAATTCGTAAACATACCCCAATGTACATATTTTCCAATAAAAAAAACCCGGATCCAATCGAAACATTAGTTTTTGGGATAAAAATTCCCGAAGTTTACCTGTTTTTTTCGCCGTTTACTCAGGTACCTGCCCTTGAACACCTCGTCGAGAAAGGCAACCATAATAATTGTATACTCTTCTTTTCACTATACTAGTTTTTCGAATCCACTCAAGCATGGATACATTTTTTGTCGATTTCCTTCTCATACTTCGCCCCTCGATCGCCACCATCGGCTTCATTTTTTCGTTTCGAAGCTTCTGAAATGCAACAGTGTTTCTAGTTTAACTTGCCTTTCTTTTTACTTATACCTCTATTGAATGCTTGCCCAATCACCGTTTTTGTCTCGAGACGCAAACGTACCCATTGCAACTGGTAATTGCATCGATTTTTTTCCGCGTTCGAATTTTCGGCAAACGTGAAAGAAGAAAAAGAAAATTATCGTTCATTGTCTGGGGGCAGCTGCATATTTTTGAGGTCATAAGGCGAGCACTTTAATCGACGTGCAGCCACGAAAGAGCACGTTGGCTATCGATACTGAGCGGTACATATATATGTCAGAATAATACCGTAATTTTATTTTCAACGCATACCCCCCTCCCCCGCCACTCCGCGCAATATTGTTTTCTCTCCTTTTTAATTTACTTTCGCTCTGCACCATCGTAAATTTTTATTTCGATCTCTTCTTTTTCCTTCTTTGATGCCAATACGCGGACAACTGGCGTGTCTCCCGTCTCTTTCTCGCCTTTGAGAGAAAAAAAGGGTTCGCCTGTGACGAGGTGCGCGTGCCCGTGTCAGGCGTTCAAAGAGCTCCGCAATATAAAATAAAAATTCGGCGTATGGCAAAGAGAAAATGCGGAATATTGTATTATTATTGGGAGAAAGGATTGTTTTGTTGCCGCTCGCGAGGGCATAATAAGTTCGTGGTGTGGCGAGTGAGTACAGACGAGAAAGGCCCTTCGGCACGAGCCTCCTGCGAGTTCACCACTTTCGTTCGTTTTCGAGTGGTTGTTTCTTTCGCTCATTTTCTACATACAAAGAATGACTGTTAAGAAGGCTCGAGCGTTTTATCGATGATTCTTGAGGAATAGTGGTGTTGAAGTTTGCATCGTTGGAATGCAACGAAATTAGTTTTTTTATTGGTCAATTTTTTTTGCTCCATTTACGTTACGGAAGGCGTTGAAATGTTTGTGAGGATTCTCGCATTAGGGATCTATAATCTAAGTCTGTAAAAAAAAGATTGTACATTTTAAGGCCTTACATACGCGATTTCGCCGATGTTCGAAGGTACTTTTCTAGACGCGGTTAAAAAAAAAATTATATCACCCTTATATATATACAAGGTGTTAAGAAGTTTGATGCAAAGCCTTAAGGGGGTAAAAGGTCACCTCGTTAGGGACATATTTAACCTAGGTTACCTGAGTCCAAAGTCTAAGGATTTCCAATTATCATGGTAAGTATGAATTTTGGAAAATTTCCCAAAATTAGGTACTAACTCGCTCGTAATGTTCAAACAGACAACAGATGGTCACTGGAAACTCATTCCCGCCTTAGCTTAAGGGGCTATACCAGTGTGACACTTTGAAAAAATTGATTTTTTTCCCTTTCGACAGTTTATACTTTCAAGAATATCATTATCATTTATATCATTTATATAAATATCATTCTATCTTGCAAAAATCGATAGTTAACTCTTTAAACGCGTTTTTCTCGACATTAGATTTTTCAAATTTGCTGACATTGTAACTCAAAGAGCAATTATCCGATTGACTTGAAATTCGAACTGAGTACTCTTGAATATATTTACTCTACAATGACATAGGATGAAAATTGACGATTTGGCATTGAAAAAAAACGACCCTCTTATAGGCGAGAAAACATACTTTTTTCATAACTACGCCATTTTATTAGATTTTGATATTTTTGCGAAAATCCCACGTCATTGTACATGAAATACCTTTCAGTTTAACGACATTTTTTCCTTTTTCGGTTTCAGCTACTCCATCGGCCGGAATCATGTCAGCAGTGGAGGAACTTTTTTTTCGGCGCCTCCGAAGGCAGTGCCTAAGTCGCTTGTATCTCAATATTTGTCTATGAAACAATTATGTAATATAGGTCAAATATAGCCAAATATATTTTTAATTTTCCGAAACATTTAACTGAGTACTATTCTTCCAAAAAAATCCCGAAAATCACCCAAATTTTGAGCGTTCACACTGGTATATCCCCTTAATGTGTATTCAATCGACAAACACCAATAAAATCATCTGTATCCACACAACTAACTAATTGGGACGTGTTGAATAATTTAAAAAAATAAAAATACCTCTTATGTTAATGCTTATAAAAAAAAAATATAATTGTCATAAGAGGTAAACTAGTTAGTACCTAATTTCGGAATTTTTTTTCAAAAATCATACCACGATAACTCGAAATCCTTAGACTTTTGACTAAGGTAACCTAGGTTAGATATATTCCTAACGAGGTGACCTATCACCCCCTTAAGGCTTTGCATCGACCTTCCTAACACCCTGTGTATATATACAGCTGCCTTCCCGTAAGTCGGTTAAACAAGAAAGAAAGCACCACCGCGTGTCTTCCTCGCGCATACAAATTTGGGGAGTTGCGTGAAATAACGGAGAGTCGAAAAAGTTTTTCTTGCGCAAGAAGGCGACTGCACGTGTACGGGTTACACGTAATTTTACGTTGCGCACTTTTCGTCACAGGTGAATAAGCCTTTCGATTCTCGCGCTATGGGCCAGAATTTCGCGTGCCGGATTGTCGTACAGGAGGCAGGCGAGAAAGGTGGAAAGAGAAAACAGCCCCTGTAGAAGCTTCAGTGAAAAGTCCTTTCTCTCTCTTTCTTTACCTGTCTTCAGGCTGTTCGCTTTCTCGCATATAACACTATAGAGAGAGAACTTATTATTTCGGCCGTTAAGAAAATAAACACACGGGGCGTAAGGTGGTGGAGGAAAAAGCACAAGGGGAGAAGCGCAGGGCAAAGAATAACGACGAAGAAGTCTTGCCAGGGAATTGAAGAGAAAAAGGTTACGCACTTATATATATGTATATGGAGGAAGAGAGTTTGCGGAGAACACGCTTTCGCTGCACCGACGAAAATTATAGGCGAGCAGCCAAATGGCTTGAAAAATGCTTAACCACAAATCAAGGTGGTGCGTAAGGCGTGGGAGCCATCTGTCGCTTCGTCGCCGCGGTTCTCTACCGCTTCTCCTCCTTATATTCCTACTTTCTTCTCTCCTCCTGCTGTGGTTATTCCATACCACCCCGGAGGCGATACTTCCTTCCACCATTTACTTATAATACTTGAACGCCTAATTACCTCGTCGCTCCCTCCGTAACTTCTTCCCCTATCTCCACAGCCTTTTTTTCTCCTTCTGTTAATCATAACGCGGAAAAACCACCGAGCTTTTCCCATCTGGGGATCCTCATAGACGGGCGAAGAGGACTTTATCGTGACTCGCAATCGTGGAACGATTTCTTTTAATAGTTTGTTTTCATACTGCAATTTTCTCTGTTCACCTTCGATCGGCGTCCCTACAATATCCCTCGAAATCATCGTCCCTCCCTATATATATATATATATATATATATATATATATATATATATATATATATATATATATATATATATATGTGGGTATTTCTCGTGTCTCACGCTTCATTCCCATGTCTCAGGCTTGATGCGCAATTTCGCGGAAAAACTATGACAAGAATTGCGCTGTGTGATGAATGATAGTAAAAGAACCTCACCGCCCTGTCATTTTTATTTATGTGAAGCTAATTTTTTAATCCATTTTTTTCTATGATGACGATCATCATAATTGCCAATGCGTTTCCGGTACGAGAAGCTTTGTCCATTTTTTATTCGATCATCCAAGGAGCGTTGGGCGCCTCACCGGACTTATGCTGAAGGGTACTGATGTTTCTTTTTAAAAATGGTTGGGTTCAATCAACTTTGAAATTTAGGCGAGGTGCCCGTGCAGAAATGTGTTGGGGGTCCGCAGATCCTGCCACATCCCTACAGAAATTTGATAGGGGCGCTGCACGTAGGGAGTCCACATTGAAATCCAAGTGGATATCGTGCTATTCCCCGATTGGCGTCGTTTGAACATTTTTTCTTTGAAATGTTCAACGTTCGAATTGAAAATATGTGGAAAGTCACGAGAAAAAACTCGGCGTGTTGAAACATAACCTGAACGCTTCGTGAGGTAACCATAACGTAAGGGACGTTATGAGGTAACCATAACGTAAGGGACGTTATCACCACACGGTGACATTAAGGTGACATGTATATATGGTGATAACGTAAGGGACGTTATCACCACACGGTGATATTATGGTGATATATATATGTGGTGATAACGTAAGGGACGTTATCACCATATATATCAAAGTGTTGTAAAGTAAATAACATTATGTGGTGATATTGTATAGGGACGTTATGTAGCGATAACGTAAGGGACGTTGCAGGGACAAAGTGCAGTGAACTAAATAACATTATGTGGTGATATTGTTTTGGGGTGTTATGTGGTGATAACGTAAGGGACGTTGCAGGGACAAAGTGCAGTGAACTAAATAACATTATGTGGTGATATTGTTTTGGGGTGTTATGTGGTGATAACGTAAGGGACGTTATATGGTGATAACGTAAGGGACGTTATATGGTGATAACGTACGGGAAGTTGCAGGGACAAAGTGCAGTAAAGTAAATAACATTATGTGGTGATATTGTATAGGGATGTTATGTGGTGATAACGTAAGGGACGTTGCAGGGACAAAGTGCAGTAAAGTGAATTACATTATGTGGTGATATTGTATAGGGACGTTATGTGTTGATAACGTAAGAAACGTTATCGCCACACGGTGATATCACGGTGATATGTATATGTGGTGATAACGTAAGGAACGTTATCACCACCCGCTGATATTATGTCAAAGTGCAGTAAAGTAAAGAGCAAACGATAATTACAGTGGATTTTCAGTGATGCGATTCAAATCGATTTTTAACCCGTCGACTGCAGACTGAGTCATTTTGACCCCATTTCTTGAACTACCTATATCGCAAAACGGGCTATTCGGCCGCAGTGCGGCGCTCGAATGTTCCCCCACTCCTACCCCATAGGTGGACACTCGGCCCCCATCCTACGTCCTGCCCGTGTACTGAGGGCAGCCGTCGAAAAAGGACCTGGGGTCGAATCGACCCCAGTTATGCAGTAGTGCGGTGAAAGTGGATTTTTTTGGTTCATTTAGGTGTTTTATAACTACATGGAAGTGAGTTGCGATAGAAAATGCTGATAGATATCTTTTATTTTGCGCTACTATAGTTAATTATGTATTTATAATGCCGATCGTAAAACTAAAAGTAAGTGTCCATTATGCAGGAGGGCAATGTGCCACGAGCACTGAATGTACTTATGCGTCGATTGGGGTAGATGTGAATAATAATAAGTCATTGAAGCAAAAAACATGCGAAAAATATACATTTTCAATAATTCATCTGCCGAAGGAGTCGATTTTTCTGATTGTTCACTATCCCGGACATGCTCAAATTTAAACCTCTGAATAAATTTACTTTTTGGAAGAACGGTCGACACGGTCTTTTTCGGATCTACAAACCCTCCTCTTTATAAACCTCGAAGGACTTTTTTTATATTTTGAAAAATACAATTATGATATTTTGCGTACAAGTACGTATTTTTCACCGCATCTCCCACTTTCAACGAATGTTTGGGCACTTAATTTTTCTTTTTCTTAAAAAACAAATTTTGGGCCATAAAATAAGGATCATAGACTACAAAAAACATCTCTACTAAAAAATTCATATATACCGAAATACAACAATCTGAAAAATTTCTGGGGTCAGATTGACCCCATATGCTGTTAGAGGTTTGTGGCGGAAGTGTGCAGTCGAAGGGTTAAGATATACTCTTCTAAGCGATGTATACTTTTTTAAGATCCATTCATTTTATAATATTTTGTTTACAAAATCCATCGTTCAGGATGCGATGGGACCCATCAAGAATTGTGTTGGATTCTGTTTGATAACCTGGGGATCCTTTAGGAGTCAAATTGGATTCGTACATTGGATTCCAATGGGGAATATCGATGAGAATCCAATGTACGAGCGTGACATTTTAGTATAGGGATCCAATTCGATGGCCCATTGGATCCTTATCAGGAAGTGAGGACAAGTATGGCAATCCCTAGGACAATTTCTGCACAGGTAGTTTCCTTTGAAAAGCCGTGTATTGAGCGGATATCTTAACGTCAATGACTACAGTTAACACCGATGATTATTACGGAATACTGATTTTCGATACTATACACATACGGCCGTTCAACCGCAAGGTTTCGGTAAATTCCAGTGCATCCGCCTCGGAGATGAAAATTGCAAATTCAGAGAATTTAGGATAGGAGTTAATGAAGTATTGCAAATTGAGTTGGAGTTCTATTGTAAAAGAGAGCAGTGAATATTTCATCAAATGGAAATTGACTGGCGGCTAAATTCGATTTTGCATCGAATAAGACAGTGGCTAATCCATTTGAATGAGAAGTAAAAATTAGTCCAATTTCAGGTCTCGAGTATAATCGATTAGGACCAAATTAAAAAATTCGGTCAAATGGATTCCCAACACCCTTATCAATGCATAATTATCCGCTGATGACGATTCTTTCAACTTTTACCTCGACAGGGATCCGAAGAATTAAAATCGTTGCAATTTTTTCCCGAGCCTCCTTTAGGGTTAAGGTAAATGCAATGGCAATCAAACAAATGGTTAGCTTCGAACCGCTTTCACATGCCGGCAACGGTCAATTCCGTCGATCGAACACTTTCAAAATATCTTCCACGCTCTCCTATAAACGCCTCGGGCCTACATGTGCAATAAATAATGGAAAAAAATTAAAGTTCAATTACCAAGTATTCGTTGCAAATATCGGACCCATGTTGATTTTCAATATTCTTTCCAATGAGAGTATTAGGATAATGAGCTTAAGATTTTAAACACAATTAATACATAGCCTTTTTGTTGGAGTTATTTTTATTGAAAATATTAATAAACAATGAAATTATTACTATTTAAACGCAATGCTGCCGTTGCCGCGTGGCTGTAGATTTGTGTAGATGGTTCTGACAAGTAGGGTGATCTGAGATGAAAAATAGAAAAACGTACTTTGGTATAATAATCAAACTTTCATATGAGTGGATATAATTTTCTGAAAATAAAAAAAATTACGAAACTGGCAAGCTGTAGAAAAAAGCAGTTCGTTTTTCGATGGATAAACATATCAACAAAAGTTCCGGAATTCACAACGTTCTCCACAAAAATCGCCATAACTTGATCAATTTTCGGAATTTTCACCAAATGTTGGTTGTAAATAAAAATAAATAGCCTAAGCTATAAAACTATGCAATGGAAACATCATATATGGAAAATTTCGAGCTTATTCAGACCCTTCAAATGCTCGATCCTCTTTACATGTAAGCAAATTATTCCAATCAGTATCGAATATTGTGTAGGCCCTAAAATCCTGTGGGCTCAGCTCTAATGTCCGTTCGTAAAAGACAGCACCATATTGATTGGGAATACAAATGAGTCCCCGCCGTTCTTTTTAAATAAGAAATTGGGCACTTATTGTGAAAGAACGGTACTTTATGTTTTATTCAAAGTATTGTCCATCACTAGCCACTACTTTGTCCCATCTTTCTGGCAGCATATGGATACCGCGTCGGAAGAACGTTTCATCTTTTGAGGCTATCCGAAAATGGACCCAATTTTTGGTATCTTCATATAATGTGAAGTGCTGCTCAGACAGGCAGGCATTATTAATCGAAATCAATGATAGTCACAGGGAGCAATGTCTGGTGAATACGGCGGGTGGGGTAAAACTTCCCAATTGAGTGTTATGAGTGACCCTTTCGCTTATACCTGGCAAGCAGCATTTCACATGTGCAAAATTGGCGTAGAACGTTTCTCGGCTTCAGTTCATATGGAACCCACATTCCTTGCTTTTGAATCATTCCCAACGATTTTAAACGATGTGAAATTGCTTGTTGACTCACTCCTAATGTAAGTGCAAGTTCTTCTTGCGTTTGGCACGAATCTTCCTCCAATAATGCTTCCAATTCCGCGTCTTCGTACACTTTCGGTCTTCCGCTACGTTCTTTGTCTTCGACGTCAAACTCACCGTTCTTAAACTTTTGAAACCACTCACGACAACGTCTCTCACTTGAAGCAGCCTCACCATATGCTTTTACAAGGAATCGATGCGCCTCAGCTGCAGATTGCTTCAAATTAAATAAGTACATCAAAAGTTCCCGCAAATGACGCTCATTCGGCTTAAAACTCGACATTTTCGGACGAAAAAAATTATGTGATGCTGATACAAAATCGCTAAATTTCAAGGTTATGGCCTTGCCAGATTTCCAACCTTACGATATGACTATTTACATCTGACAATTTCAACCATAAGCTCCTGGTGGGGCCAGCTTTTGTCAAACGGCGGAGACTTAGTTGTACTCCCAATATTTCTCATTAGACGAAAACAGTGCGGCTGATCATCAAACTTTTGAAATGGCTAAATTGTCAGTCAAACAAAGATGTTTCAAGCTTGAAGGCCGAAATTTCATTTCACCTGATAGCCTGTGCCTTCCTTGGCAATTTGTCTGATCGAGGTATTTTTCCCGTGTATCATGATAACTCACTTCGCACCGTATATTCAATCTCTCACAGAGCACACCCTCCCTCCCGTTAACGCGGTTGTCCGACGAGTGAAATACGAAACGTTTCGTGACATGGCGGAAAAAGGATCCTCCCATTCTAATATAGACACATCTCGCGCGTTCACGATTCCCTAAGTGTTTTCTAAATAAATTATTTCGTTTGCGGGTTCTCCCTCACGGGTCCTCTGGGACCTGTGTCCACTTGAGTACATGTGTATCCATTTGTGGGTGTGTGTGGATGTGAATGTTCTACTCTCCGACCCAGCTAATACACAGGACACGAGTTTGCGCGCTTTTCTCTATTAGTTTCATCCCCGAGGAGAGACTCGTAACACGATTTGACCGAGGATATCACACTTTGCTATATATATCATATCACCCTCTTTCATTCGGAGCTTGTACAAGGATTTTTATGTCTCACGCACTTTCCTATATATCTCGATTCCATTTTTACCTCCAATCCACCAACACGAAAAGATACGTTTCGCCTCACAGTAAGTTCAGATCGTTTATATTGCATGTTATAGTAAGTTCAGATCGTTTATATTGCATGGCCGTACTATATAAAATATAGGATATTCCACTTGCAGTGAAATGATTTATGCTGAGGTCGGAATATTCGAGCAGTCGGCGAATAGACATTGGCGGAGGCTGGGCGAATTTGTCAATCATCGTCAGTTGCGAGAGTTTTTTTTTGCTTTCTCAGTTGGGTTTACATTTTGGGTTTCTTCTTTTTGAGTTTGATTCGTTACAAGTTAGGTTTACACTTAGGTTTTTTCATTTTAAGTTGAGAGGAGTTCAAAGTTAGAACAATTATCGCGATTATAACAATTAACAATGAATTAATTGTAGTTGTGAAAACTCACGATTAACAATTAACCAATTGTTAATTGTCACTTTCCGCAATTAGAAACTAACACATTTCAATCTTTTCAATGTATTTAATCAAATACTAACAAGTAAAACTGATTATTGTATAGGGCGCGGAGTGGCGTCAGAACAAATGTGTAAGTTATCGAAATATGTATATGAGTAGCAAATGGAAGACTGATATTAATCATTAATAATATATATAATAATCAATAATAATATCTAAATCTTTTTTATCTGATATCTGCAAAGTTAAATAGGTTAATTGTTAGTTTTAATTTTTTCTTAGAACAATTAAAAAAAGTTAATTGCGATGGTTTTAATTGCGAGTTGCAATTAACATAGATTAATCCACATAAATTAATTGCAATATACAGTTAATTTGTATGTCGCAAATAATACAATTAATTGCAACATACAAATTTAATTTAAATTAAATTGCAGTTAAATTAAATGGTCAATTAATTTGTTTGGTCAATTAATGAACTGATTGATAATTTATTTGATTAACGCTCAACACTCGAACAAGGTATGTATAACATAAAAATATACATGGCTATCCAACACGTTGTTCGTGTTCGAAATGTACATAGGAATATTGTATATATCTTTGTACAAATGATTTTGAGCAAGCCGTATGAAAAGTAATCAACAGTGTTAAGGATTAGGAGGGAAACCGCGCGATTCGAAATAAAAACACTGAAAGATGAAACTGGTTCCGCACCGTGTGCCCGTGTTTGTAAACGGGATATTATTTATAATGATCTCGATACTATTTTTGATTAATCTAATTATAACCTTTTCACAACTGTGTCTAATTAAAACATATGTTGACAAATATATTCTTCGCTTTGCAATACGTTGTTGAGTATGTAGATGTACGAGCATGTATGTGTAATGGCTACGTAATGCAGTATTATAATGACCTGATCAGGCAACCAGATAAGGCCCATGTGTGACACAATGTTACACTTTCAAACAGGGCGCTAGAAGTGCCCTGTAGGGGCAGACAGGCAACCTGAAAGCGTCTTGAATCGGACCCTATCAACATTCCTACTCGGGGTACTTCCTATTGCTATTTGCCGTGCTTGATAATGGAATAGAAAACATCAAGATTGCCAATTGCATGCTTTTCCAATTTCAAGTTGGACAGCAAACATTATCATTTAAAAAGGGGCATTTCGACACTTGGTTTAGTGCGGCATTTAATGAAAACCTCAGAAGCCACTTTTGGACCTTCTATCGCATGGTCGGACTGAATATGGACCCTTGGCTTTTCGTGTTCCTGAATTAGTCTCCACAGACTTAAAAGAACTAACACCGACATTTTTTCTTTTTCAAGACATTCAATTGTTCGAAGCTTATTTAATGGAAAATCGACTCAACAGCCATGAAAGTGCAGACAATCTAGAGCACCTCATTCATCGAAGTACGCCCCAATGTAGGGATCAAAATATTTATAGCTGTGATCTTGAAGTTTGCGTCGTTGGATTATAACGGGAATTTATTCGTTTTAATCGCTCATGTTTGTTTTTCCTATTTGGGCCATGAATATTATTCAACCGCTTTTCGGTATCCTCCGTTTGCGAAAAAAAGGATTAGCCTGATAGATAATAAATGCAGAAACGAAAAAAGAGGAAAAATCGTTGCACTCTACGATGAAAGCTTCACCGTCATTTTGAGCTTTGGTCGATTCAGGTTACCATGTTCTTTTGTCCATATCTGCTTTGTGGCGCAACTGGCTCTGTTCATGGGTGGTCACTCCGACATGTAATTTGCCGGGTATTTGTGGCTGCGTACGCGCATGGATGTATACAAAACGGTGGACATGGGCAAGCGTTTCGTTGATTCAACAAATTCCTTCACGTGGGGTTGAGCATCCTGCGTCGATTTGATATCGTCCACTCACCAACCCCCATCGCCAGGGCTGTTTCCCAATACCTACCCGTTTTCTGGTTCTCTCCCTTCTCTCTTTCTCTCCCTCGCCCTCCCTCTCTTTCTCTCTTATAAGGGCATATGTACTGTATCTCATATACGGTGTAGCATGGATTACACGTTATATACTCTCTATCTTCCTTCATGTTTCTGCGCAAGGACGCGGAGGATCGTGGCCAATCGTGGGGGCTGATGGTCCTGGTGTATATACGGATATAGAGGCACGACGCGATACACCGGCCATGATTGCTCCCTGAGCATAAAAGCGCTGAGCTCTCTCGCGTTGCCAATAAAAACGTTGTCATCTGGGCCGGAACGCACGTGCTCTGGCAATGCCGCACCCTCCATTTTTTCTCTCCCTCACATCGAAATCCTCCTCTTTTCAACCCCTCGATGACATCGTCTTCCTCCAACCCTCCCCCTCCTCTCTCTCTCTCTGTTTCAAGTCTTTCCAGTGGTCCGGTCAGCACGGAAAAAACTCGAAACTGCCGATATTTATCAGAGCTGCTAAACGCGCGGGGGTTGCCTCGAAGTCTCGAGGAGAGGTCGAGGGGATCGAAGAAGACCGTTCCTCCCGTGCTCGGGATACTTTCTTGTCGCAAGGGCGCGGGTGAAATCACATTGGCAAGATTACCGGTCACCGTACAAATATAGACACACCAGAGACTCCCTCGTTTTCAGTGGCTCCTGCTCCACTGAATTCCGGCGAAAAGCAACCCTCCCTGCCACCCATAGAAACGCGCAGCACCCTTCGCTCCATATATCTTGATTTCACGACCCTTCGCATGGGTATCAGGTTCCAAAAACACAAATCGGGAAACTGTGGGCTCTCTCTCTCTCTCTCTCTCTCTCTCTCTCTCTCTATTTCTCGAGCTCTGATCGGACCCTCGGTTGGTGTTCCCCGTTTCACATAATCCAAAGCCCCGACGCCGCGTCCCTTCGTCTTCGTACTTTACAGGTCATGGGAAACGAGCTAATTTCCTAGCCGAATAATTTCCTCCACCCGCTTCTCTTCGCTCGTACGAAATTCCACGATTACGGATAATCATTCGTAAATTACTCACGCATCTGTGAATACCGAGATTGTGGTCGTCGAGCGTACTTTTCGTTACGCTCTTAAACTCCCTCGTCCCTTTACTCTTACGAACTCCCTCCCTTGTGGAACAAAATCGAGGCTCGATTATGGCGAGGCTGCCGCGGCTCATTCCTGCGGCTCGCGTCATCCGTGAATTTCCAGAATATCAACGACGAACCCGACGAGATCGTGGCGAGTTCACACGGGAACTCGTCGTCAAGTTTGAAGTACTCGCTCCTACTAGGTTTTTCGCCGCGAAGGGTCTCTGTATAGGTTTCACATTGGAATCGTACATCTGGCCAACTTTTGGCTCGCGTACACTACTAGAGAAGCTAGAGAATCAGGATAGGGGACCTGATCTCGTTGACTTCTGGTCCCTCGGGACGATTAGGTGTCCACGGATATGGTGAGAAGCTCCATCAGCTTTTCCACGTATCTTCGGTTTCCTAGCGTCCTGAACGAACGTAATCGACGCACCAAGCGATAGTGCCGATCGCCCGATGATTGAAATTTTAGGAGACTCTTGGGCTTTCGCGAGACATTTGACGGGAACAAAAATATCGCGGTCGGATAGAATTCGAATGTGATCGCGGACTTTCCCACGAACGAATGTAGCGTGAAATGGGGTTAAATTGACATTAAAGGCGACTTTGACAGTTTTTGGGAGTATTTTAACACAGCGCCGAAAAACGGTTTACATGTCTGCGCATTTAAATGCGTTTAAATTTGTTGTTCAAGTTTATTCTAGTGTTGCTAAAGTTGATTTTGATCTCAATGATAATGATAAGACTGATTAAGTGCCTATGATAGTTCCCTAGGTACTTGATGTATTTATGTAAAATGTTTCCTTAATAAAGATGACAATTTTATTGGCAAAATCCTTGTTTTTTAATTTAATTCCATGTATAATGCATAAAATATTAATTTTTTTTATCAATATGATGCCAAAGTAACTCTTAAACTTTGACATAAGTTACATTTCAATGCCTTGTCAAAGGAAACCCACACTCGAGTTTATTTTGATACTTTAAAAAATATATATAAAATTGTAGAGGGTGGTGGGGCTTGACTTTCATATACATTTGATAGCCAAAAGACACAATGGTCTATTGGAGCAAAAAAGTTGAAATTTAGGATCTTAAAAATAAGTTACCCACAAAAACTTCCAAAACCTGTTCAAAGTAACTCAATTTTATGGTATCGCGTGTACTTGGCGAGATGCCACGTAGAGACACCTTCGCATCAATGACACATTTTACGTAACGCAAAAAACGCAAACTTGTCCAATGTGTCCTGTTTTGTGGGGAATTGATTCGCTCCTTTGCAATGCTCGCGAACTAATTATTTTGTCTATCGTACGTTTGTTAAAAAAATATCGAACCTCATCACAAAGTGAAACAGGGGATTGCAATTATACGCTGAAACAAATAGATTTTTTTCAATGAATTCAAATTGAATGAAAACAAATTGTTTTTTTTTCAATGATTTTTTCAATGAAGTGTAGATTTGACATATTTTGTATTCAAAGCGACGATATTTTTATTTATTTGTATCCAAACTTTTGTTTCGCTTGACGAAACGGTTTTATTCGAAGCACACCCGCTATGTGAAATAAGCTTTTCATTGCGTGTTCGGAGAAATCATCTATTCAAGTGAGAATTATCTCACTTGAATAGATGATTTCCTCGAATTTCCTCGTTTTGTTCCTCGTGCTCGAAAGTTATTTTAATTCAATCAATTGCTTAGTATATGAACAATTGATTGAATTAAAATAACTTTCGAGCACGAGGAACAAAACGCGATTTGAGCCTCATTGGGAACGAGAACATCGTGTTGTGAGGTTATCATATTATGAATAACCTCAACACCTAACCTTCGTAAAGTGATAATAGATATGCGGTTACTGAATTGAACTTTACGCCAACGTTTTGCATCCACCATTTTTGGTAATACAGTCCGAGATTATGTGTGCAAAAGTGAGAAGCAAAAGCACTCGTCGGCGGAACGAGTAAGATTATCAGAGTTGAATGAAATAATATATGGGACGTACGTATATTCTTTTAGCAGGTCTGCATAAACTTGGGGCCAAAAAAACCAATTGGCTTGCAATATGTTTTTCTGACAAATGTATTGGGATCACGAGATCGAGATTTAACACACAATTAACAGGTAGTCTTGCCAAGTTTGAGTTTTTTTTAAATATTGATAAATAATGCAGTCATTATTATTGAAATAAACTGCCCCCATTCCTGCATGGCCAATCGGTGTGAATGAAAAACAAAAAAATGTCCTTTCAATATAATAATAAAACTTTCATATGATCAGATACTTTATTGAAGATTAATAATTACGAAAACGGCATGCTTTAGAAAAAAAAGTTTCTTTTCGACCAAAAAAGATCTTTAATTACTTATAACAAAGAAAATGGATAAACGTATTGGAAAACCACCCGGTCGGACAAAAAAAAAAAATCACAAATGGTCTGTCCGTCTTACGTTTCATAAAATAAGATTCGAGAAAAACTCAAAAGGAAAAAGGTTCGCCCCGTCGCAGTGAGCGATCTTACTCTTCACAAAAATTGTTATAACTTGGATCAATTTTCGAAATTTTCACACAATCTTCATTGCAATCTAAAGTTGAGACCTAAGGCTAGAAAATAGGGCAATAAAGAATCGTATAGAAAAAATCGATTTCTTCAAATTAGTTAAATTAGAAACAATATCCTTTTATGACGAGTTAAAATATTTGTTCAAGTCCAAATTAAGTAGCATAAAAGGTTTCAGTTCACTGATAAAAATAGTTAATGTATATAGGATTGGATTGAATATCAAACGAGAGTCTAGTAGGCCAACATTCAAATAAAATTTGGCTTCATTCCAACGAAATATTCCTCTCGGTCTATTTTACAAAAAAAAAAATCACCAGCGTTCATATTCTTCAAACAATCTACGAACTTACCATCAATGTCTGTATTTGAATTCCCCTATAATCCATGTTGCTCAGATCTCTGCCAAATTGAAGTCCGGCAGGTTTAACTTTCCCCGTAACTTGTTGTCGGCCATTACCGAATCGAATGAACGGTAGGGGGAAGTCCCGTAACGCTGGACGGCACCTAGTGCCGGACACTCGTGCTATCACGACCATGTCGCAGCGCGGACGCGTAAAAAACCCATGAAAGGGATGCGGGGGAGTGTAGCGATAAACAATCGCGGGACGCGGTTTGCCACTAACGCGCGAGGCCAAAGTGGGAGCGATTGATTGCTGCGTTTGGCGGGAATGCACTGCGTCGAGTAAGATCGAGGTGAGTGTTACTGCTAAGTTTCTGTGTTTAAGGGTTTATGTGAATAGTTATTATACGTCGTGTTCCATAAATATTCGAAGTTTGTTAAAGTTTTTCCTGGTTTCCCAAGAGGTTTTGGTATAAAAACGCGTAATTTTGGGGATTCTCTGTCCCCTGGTACCGGACACAAAGTGGTCCCTTAACGCCGGACAGTAAACATGCTCTTTTTTTCTCGTAAGCATTTATACTTTTGATTATAACTGTTGTACGTTGTTTTACATGATAAAAGAACGCAGCGAAATCAAAATGGAAGAGAGAAAAGGTAGGACAATGGACCAAAAAAAATTGCTAAGTGAGTTTGAGAAAAGCTTCACTGCGCTACGATGTTCCGAAAAGCACTTTACATGACAAAACATCGTTATTAAACCGTGGACTAGCTTTGCTCCAGGTGTTGTGCACATTCTCCATAATTTGTCGCCATCACCAGATGCTGCAAAAAAACGATCAGTTGCTAGAAAGAGAAAAACCGAAGGAAGTGAAATTCTGTCTTCATCACCGTGCAAAACTGTTGTCGAAAAAAAAAAGAACGTTAAGGACAAACAGAAAGAAATTGGAAAGAAGTTTAAAACAGCGATAGAAGAAAATGAAAAAAAAAACCAAAGGCGTAAAGGCCAAAGGAAAAGGTGGAGCTAAAGCGAAGAAAAAGCAACCGTCAACTCAAATATCGAATATAAAAACTCCTTGCGTAGGATGCCTGCAGGACCACGAGAAAGCCTGGATGCAGTGCGCCAGCTGCCGTGGATAGGTTTATGAATAATTTGCAGACATCCCTAAATGTTCGGAAACTTACATATGCGATTGATGCACTATGTTCTGAAGATGTCCGGCACTGGGGGCTGGAAGTTAAGTCTATTCGGTACTAGGAGCCACTTGCAGTGACGGCAATTTTTTGTACCAAAGTTTGAATAAATTTTTTAATTTCATTTATGCGGTGGTTGCATTTTTATTAATTTACTTTGGTTTTTGAAATTTGTCGACGTAATTATTTCAACAAAAAAAATTTCATTTCTCGAAGCTGTTTTTTTATTGTCCGAAAAGCTTAGGTGTCCGCCACGGGGGACTTCCCCCTATCTACATTTGGTTCGCCGCCCTGTCCACTGTCGATTACTTCAATCCTTTTTCCGTTAACGTAAGGCGCGTGTTTTCTGTCGAAGATCGAGTTGTTTCCTCACATGTAGCCGTGAATGCCGCCGTTGATCTTTGAGGACCACACGCGGTTCTGCGGGCACGCCTCGTTGGAGGAACGCGCCGCTATTTAGCAGCCCTTAAGAGTGATTTAGTGACGGAGCGAGGGAGGAAGAGAAAGAGAAAGAGAGAGAAGGAGAGAAAGAGACAGAGATATTATGGCAGCGTCGCCGGGGGTTGCGTTACGTTTCCGTATAGTTACGGCTTGTCGGAACCCCCATTGTAACATGAGCAGGCGACCACACGAGGGGTAGCAGAGTATGTTGCTCGGGCAACACTCGCGCGTGGTTTGGTAATGTTGAAGGTTCTCTCTCCTCTTCGGAGCATCGGCATTCTCTCTCTTTTTCATCCATACACAGCTTCCTTGTTCCTGTTCCCTCTATTTTCGTCTCTGTCTCTCTGTCTCTCTCATAACTCGCACACACGGATATTTGCCACGCACGTACGGTCCATTTGGTTCTCCCGGGCCACCCACGGCCGAGGGTTGTAGGCCCTAGATCTCGTTCTCTTCTCGGCTACCGTGTGTGGTGCCCGCCCCTGCATGTTCCTACGACCCCTCGAAAACGCAACAGCATCCCTCAATGATTATTTCATTCCACGCGGTCCACTACATGGCATGAATCTGCCTTGAGAGTGTGCTTGTGTCGTATTATGGTGTTACTTTTACGATCATTGGGAATGGTAGGTGGGAGACGCTGCCAATGTCTCTATCATCGTGAGTCTGAGCTTCGCATCTGCTAGCCATTCTGATTGCCATCGGTGTTCCATCGTTAGTGCCTTTTTGTGGACATATCGTAGCAGCAAAGAGATCTTGATTGTCTTAAGCATATCCGTTCATCGATAAATAATTTGAATAATACCTACCGATATGGCACGCTCGGATTCGATTGGTTCACCGATGCGGATACTTCGGTCGGTACTGCCTCTAAACGGAAATGAAAGTAAGTTGGGACAATCACTCGTTAGTGGATTCGATACGTATAAGATATTGGATACGATATCTCGTCGACCCGTGTACTTTAAGGGGCTATACCAGTGTGAACGCTGAAAATTTGGGTGGTTTCGGGAATTTTTTGAAAGAAAAGTACCCAATTAAATGTTTCGGAAAATTAAGAATATATTCGGCTATATTTGACCTATATACCATATTTTTTTCATAGAAAAATATTGAGATCCAAGTGACTTATACGCTGCCTTCGGAGGCGCGAAAAAAAAGTTCACTGCTGACATGATTCCGGCCGATTGAGTAGCTGAAACCGAAAAAGAAAAAATGTCGTTAAACTGGAAGGTATTTCCTGTACAATGAGGTAAGATTTTCGAAAAATATCAAAATCCAACAAAATGGCGTAGTTATGAAAAAAGTCTGTTTTGTTGACTATAAAATGGTCGTTTTTTCAATGCCCAATCGTCAATTTTCATCCAATCAAAAATACTCTACGTCAATATATTCAAGAGTACTCAGTTCAAATTTCAAGTCAATCGGATAATTGCTCTTTGAGTTACAATGTCAGCAAATTTGAAAAATCTTATTTCGAGAAAAACGCGTTTAAAGATTTAACTATCGATTTTTGCAAGATAAAATTATATTGATATACATGATATAAATGATAATGATATTCTTGAAAGTATAAACTGTCGAAAAAGACAAAAAAAATCGGTTTTTTCAAAAGTGTCATACTGGTAAAGCCCCTTAACCCTCCGTTTGTACCGGTGACTGTTTCGGATATGTTCAACTCGACCAAGTAAAACGTGTTGGTACAAGGTTACGAATTGATTTAGACAATCGGCGTCATCCACAAAGCTTGGATGTATGATTGCGAGTTGAGGAAATCCATTCCCTTGCAGAAATTGTCGTAGGCGCTCAATTCTATTCCCATACATGTCTTCACTTGCGGATAGGTATCCAATGGGTCATCGCATTGGATCTCTGTACCAAAACGTCACGTCCGTACATTGGATTGTAATCGGGATTCCCGATTGGAGTCCAACGTACGAATCCAATTCGAATCCTAAAGGATTGCCACATCATCAATCAGAATCCGCTACGATTCTTGATCAATCCCATCGCATTCTGTACGTTGCATTTTCTAAACAAAACATATAGGCAAGGGCGGATTCTGGCGGCAGGGGGCACGGGGGCTTGTGCCCCACCAGGCGGTCCAAATCGACTACAAAAATCCCAAGGAGTCCCAGAATAATCACATCTCCTCCGTGCCCCCCAGAAAAAAATTCTGTATCCAGCCTTGCCTATAGATATAAAAAATGAGTGTATCTTAGGAAGGTATAAATCTTATTTTAAGAAAGATACAAGTTATTTAAAAAAGGTATAGATGATTTAAAAAAGGACATCTTGAAAATCGATTTGAATCCATCACTGAAAATCCACTGTAATTATCGTTTGGTATTTATTTTACTGCACTCTGACATAATATCAGCTTATATGTAGGTACACGCTCCCGAAGCGTGCAGGTTATGTTCCAACACGCCAAGTTTTTATCTCCTGATTTTTTTACATATTTTCGATTCGAACTTGGCAAGAATTCTCCAGCGCCGTTCATCGGGGAACAGTGCACCATCCAATTGGATCCCTATCAGGACACCCCATGTGCCCTCCCCCTGACGAATCCCTATACATATGTGGGTGCATCTTGGGACTACCCAAAAAATTTGTGCACGGGAACACGAAAGGATATTTTTCCGTCAGATCCAACAAATTCCGGTTGAGAATTTCAAATAAAACATTCTCAAACGTCAATCGGAAAATCCCTATAGGGATGTGGTAGGACTTTCCACCAAATTTCTGCACGGCCCATTACGAGTTTCCGCCGCCACGCGATGTTGCTGGTCCAACTATCGATACTCTCGCAACCATCTCAACCTAACCTAGAAAACTGAGTTGCCCTAATCCATCGAGTGATGTGTCGAAAAACTAACGACAAAGTGGCTACTCGAAATAATTTTGTCGTCAGGATACAATCCATTTTCTTCCGTGCATCAAAACCAACTTCCGATCCGCGTATACACGGTTGATCGGAAAAGTCTGGGCCATCTCGCGGCTCCCATTGGGGAGGGCAAGGAGGAGACGGGGATTGAAATATTCGCGGCAAATTTGTCGATGGAAGCGCGTGCGCCGAGAAAAGATGGCAGTCAATAAAGAGAGCAACGGGAAAGAAAAACGAGATGAAAGGAAAGATCAAGGAGAGCGCGCCTCGACAGAGGGAGAGAGCGGAGAGAGAGAGAGAGAGAGAGAGAGAGAGAGAGAAAGAAAGAGAGAGAGAGAGAGAGAGAGAGAGAGAGAGAACACATGTATCATCGAAGATGAGTGAGCAAGAGGAAGCGAGAGATGAAATGCTGCCGCGCTTCGGCAAATTGCTGCTCTCTCCAAGAGTGAAAGAGAGAGAAGAGGGAGGTGGGAGTCGGCGGCCTCCTCTCCCGACGAACAGCACAGCAGCAGCCATCGGTCTCTCGCGCGCGTCCATTGCCATCGGTCGGAAATCAATTTACGAGCGTAATGCATAGGTATCCGACTAATTCCCCGTCGAACTCGATGGAGGCCAGGGCGCCCGTGTTTCTTCCTCGGTTGCAAAGGGCGCGTCGCACACGTACCGCTCGCCGTTCCCGCGAGAGTATTAAAAGAAAGAAAAACAAAACGAAAAACTGCAAGTCCTCGCGTCTCTCCCCTTCATTTTTCTCATAACGCCGCTCTCTTCGGGAGAGAACGAACGGGGCACAAGAAAGAGAGAGAGAGAGAGAGAGAGAGAGAGAGAGAGAGAGAGACTGGCGCGTAAAACCCGTACGCTCGTGAGAAATTTTCCCTAGATGTGTATCCCCACCGAGTACGAGCTAGGCCGTTTTTCGTCCTGACGCTCGACGTACGTGGGCAAAGCGGATTGGACTCGATTCGCGCGCGGAAGACCGCGCGGATTCACGAGTAAAACGGGAACGCGTTTGTAGCTCGCATGGCAAATGCGAGCACGCAAAAGCGCCGGTATTATAACTTTAACCGTCTTCCGCGATCGCAAGTCCACGGCGCAAGAGGATGGAAGACCTGGGATGGATTTAACGTGGCCTCGAGGCCTCTCGCCAACGTCCGCGCTCCGTCGCTACCGCTCGAGTGTCTTGCCGTGAACCAAACACGAGTCCCGGCTGATACCCCGTCTCACTCACGTTCCTTCTTCCCACGTCTTTCTCTCTTTGTCTCTTCTCATCGGTAGTGTTGGTCAGTCGAGAGAAGATCTTGCCGACAAAGCTAAAGATTTCCCGGCTAATTACTAGGAGACTAATTGAATGCCGCTCTCCTCTCTCCACCTCTCATTCTTCGTCTTCTTCTTCTTCGCGTTCGGGCTTCCCTTGTACTTCTGATCACGCCCCGGTATCCCTTCTCTCGAGGCGCACCGACAAATTGCGTCCTGCTTTTTCGCTCATGTCCTTCTTGTCTTCTCCTCCTTTCTTTATTCTTGTTCCTTGAGACGAAAGAGACTCTGCAAGAATAGTTTGGAACTTTCGCGAGTCTACTCGGAGATGGAGCACCCTTGAGAGCTTCCGCTGCCATTGCGGTTTCTCTCCCGATCATGCGCGACTCATTCATATTCATGCACTTGGCTAATAGTCTCTTGAGAGAGAGAGAGAGAGAGAGAGAGAGAGAGAGAGAGAGAGAGAGAGAGAGAGAGAGAGAGTAGACGAGAGAGAGAGGGACGTCTCTCTCACCCTCTTCTCACCCGACCGCGTGAAAAACGCCGCTGGCGAACATCTAACGACACTTTTTCCTCTCTCTCTCTCTCTCTCTCTCTCTCTCTCTCTCTCTCTCTCTCTCCCCTCCCCGCGTAGAAATTTCTTAGGGTTAGCCTGATCAAGATCAGGTCTCAGCAGTCGATAGATGCACACAACCTCTTATTTTCCACATGGAAACTTCGATTTGACAGCATCGTAGCTTCGGAGTTTCGATGTATTCCTGAATTCTATAAAAAAAGATTTTATGGGCTGTCACGACAAAAACGTTATGCAACTCGAATGCGTGTTAGAAGATCTTGGCATATTTGTAAGGCCGAGAGAGAGGAATTATATATATATATATATATATATATATATATATATATATATATATATATATATATATATATATATATATATATATATATATATATATATATATATATATATATATATATATATATATATATATATATATATATATATATATATATATATATATATGTACATATATATAAGGTTAAGTTTGAAAAATCAATAGCATGTTATTCGATAGAACTCTTCAATTATCACAATGATATCAACTAATTGATATACTTAATGTGATACAACAAATAATTATAGAAATTAATTTGGACTCTTATGCCATACCTGCGACCAAGATATTACAAGCACTCGGTAGCATAGGAGCAGCGTGCGTAGGTATAGGTAGGAAGGTACTAGGTTCAATACCCATATAGGCGAAATATTTTCTTCGAACAAAATCATTTCAGCAAGCCAGGGTATGACGAATTATGATACAAAATCATTGTAGTAGAACCCTAAATTAAGTGGTATATTTAATTTTGGATTTTTGGAATATTTTATGCATATAGGATACTTGGATTTACAGTGTATATTGTAAGCAAATCAAGATTTATTCGAATCGAATCTTTATTTATTCAATTTGAATATATTTCATATTCAAAAAGGATAGCTGAAACGAATAAGATTATTGTAGGCCGTGAGACATGGAAAAAACATATTGGATTTAAAAAGATTCTATTTAAATTAAATATTTCTTTCTGATCAGGCAACCAGGTCAGGCCCATATGTGACATAACGTTACATTTCCTAGTAGGGCCCTTTCAGGCTGCCTTATTAGTGCCTTACCAGGGCAGTCAGGCATCCCGAACGGGCCCTGATTTGGGCCCTATCCAAATTTCTACGCGCGTCTCTCTTCCTTTGTCATTTATCGCCACCAATCTGAACGCATGTTCATTCCTCATTTACGGGAGTTTTGTGGCGTAGTCCATTTTTTACCCAATAGAACGTTGATACATGCCTTTTTTTCGAACAATTATTCACGCTCTCCGTCAATAGTTAGTTGTCGATTCCAAAATCCATATTGTCAAAAACGGTGGAGAAAAATGGTCCGTTTATCCGTATGTCACGACATAACATCAAGATTCATTGCAGTTTTGTTGTGCGCCCAAACGTCCCGAGAAATGGAACATCACTGACCCGCGCAGAAATGTCTACGCTACGACTGCAGGACAATCGCGCTGTTGCCACAATTACAGCGCCGCTCTCTATACGAGTATGAGACCTATCCATGCATGAGGTGCGAATGTGTGGGACATATCGAGGGTACAAGCTCTGTCAAAAATGTACAACCAACAGCATCGTATAGGCATTGGATGCTACTATACGCTTCGACCGCAACTTTTGGCTCAGACGTGTACCTACAGAACTACCTCAAGAGTACCAAACCACTTGGAAAAAAGCAACCCAATGTGCACCACTCTCCTCTGCATTGGCATTTTCCTCTCGAAAAATGAACCAATCTCAACGTTGATGCGGAAAAAAACAAACAACAACCAGATCTGTGGCCAGGTCCGATCCTCGTAAGCCCAAAAGTGAGCGGAGTACCGTAAACACTGCATCGACTCGGAGCTTAAAATCTTGGCCAAGTTAGGCGAAACGAGCCACCGGATAATCCGGGTTCTGCGTGTGAAAATCCTTTTGACTTTTACAGCGGCCGCGAGGAATGACGGTGCCAGAAAAATTCGGTCAGAATGCCAAGTTTACTCGTGCAGGTGTCAAAGACCCGATAATCCAATGTTTTCGAAACATCCAACGAGGAGCACGACCCGGACAACTGGGATTCGTTTCTATATCCCTAAATCTGTGGACATAAATAGATGCGTATACCGCAGCGAGACGAAACACACTTCGACCTATTGAGACGATGTCCTTTGGTGGCTGTGAGAGAGGTGCGAGGGGGTGGCTAACGTGGAAAATCATTTGGAAAACGACCATGACACGCCTCCTGGTCGTATCCTCGATGAAAGGTACACAGGGCCCTAAGTCTCGAGGGATTGGACACTAAGAGGCTTCATCGTTTTTGTACCTTCGGCCGAGTCGAAAACATCATCGCACGGGTGGCTTTTGGCACAGTTCGCGAAACACACGTTTCCGACCACGATTCTTCAAAACGACTCGTACGGAGAGAGCACGGTATACTCTCACATACACGAAGATCCCGTATTCACCCTTGGGGACGTAAAAAGTCATGCATCCTCGTATTCCAGTCTCGTAAAATGGGCACACGTACAGGGACCGATGTAGCTCGAAGCGACGAAATGCACAGCGGTCGTCGTCGTAGATCCAAACGTGGCGTGAAGTTAGCCATGAAAAACCCATTTTCGGGATGTCGACTCTCGAATAGAGATCGTTGGGTCACTCCAGTCAATGTGCCTAGTCCCGGGAAGACTCTTTTCCCCTGTGCCACGGCTCCCATGGACTCCGCTGGGAGTCCAACCGAATGTTGCGACAACGAGAACTCCACGGGCACCACACCATGCGAATTCAAACGCTTTGTTCTCTAGCATTCAACCTGAAATGGAATAAAAATCCTGGGAGAGAGAGAGAGAAGAGGCTGTGTACGCACGGGCTTCACTCCGCCATTTAACGTCGAGTTAACGGTTCGTTTACTGAATAGAGGACGTCGGAGACTGGGCTTTTATTTTTATTGAAAAGATGTTTGGCCTCGGCAACAGTGAAATCGTGCTGCGACCCCGGGGGCTGGATTCTGTCCTCTCTCTCTCTCTCTCTCTCTCTCTCTCTCTCTGAGTGTGTACCCCGGCGTCTAGAGGGACCTGGGGACCACACCGTAGAGCACCCCTCGGGACGACAACGTGTCGAACGAGCTGTGTAAACCAGCAAAACTCGCTCTGTCTCTCTTTCCCTCGAACACGGTTCGCGCGTGACGAATCGCGGGGTAGTTTTTGTCGCGTTCACCACAGAGATCCGGGAGAGTCAACATTCGACCCAGCGGGTGATATTCCCTCGTCCCTGGCAAATATTCATCGTCGCGCTGCGCTGTACACAAAACACTTCCATCCTCTTCTGTACACGTATATCGACCACCGGCGAAAAAAAAAATGGGGCCCGGCACACACGAGACTCGACGCTCGAACGTTGCGGACCTCGCGCCCTTTCGTCCTACGCTTTACGGCCACTCGATGTTATACCAAATCCCAGCGGGAATCCTCATTTTCCCGATGACAATGACATTATACGTCGATATACGTGTTTTACGAGAACCTTGCCGAACGTTCGCTACCACATTTCGGATGCTTCTCTCCTTTTGGAGGACCGGAAATACCGAAAACTAAATAGAGTGTACTTTCGTCGATATTTCATGTAGGGTGTCTCAAAATTACCTGACATTTTGATTTATTTATAAAACGTATTGTTTTTTTTTGGAAAGTACGGATATTTTTGTGTTTGCGTAAGGTACAAACATGGAGGTTATGTGTGGAACACAATATCCGATGAACGCCTCGTCCCTGTTTGTAAAGGTTCACGCTTTTGACGAAATTTTCAATAACATTTTGGCATAATTGCGGACTAATTTCATTAAGGCCTTAGGCCACTCTAGAGGTCGAAAAAAAAGGTTTTTTGGGGATGTTTTTTTTCCAGAAAAACTACAAAATTAATCGAGATTACAAAAAAGCGTGTTTGTCATACATATCAGTGACTGTATACAATAGATTTTTGAAGCGATTAAGATCAAAATGGCGGCTGTGCAGCGTTTATCTCAAAACTGTATTTTTTAAGTTGGCCGGAAACATACTATAGTAGTACTCTATTCCGTGTATACCCTTGCGTGTTTTTACAATCTCTCCCGTGACTTCACTTAATTCACTTGATACACTTCACCTAATTCTAAATTTATTATTTTTTTTAATATACATTCTTTCGTGCGCACTTTGTCTCCCTCCTTCCGGGTCTATTTACATACGTATGACACGTCTTTGACATTTACTATTGCGATTACGATTGCTTATGCCTATTGCTGTTTTCCTTTTCGAAGGTCTCTCGTTTCCCTTGCCCTACTTGTCCATCTCCTTTTTCTTCGCGATTTTTTCAAATTGTGTTACTATTTCGCACATTTTCTCCACTATCTCTTTCCTCTCTAGAGCCTTCCTCCACCGGCCCTCTGGTTTTTTTCATTTGTTGTCTCTCCCACTCCTCGAAATTTCTTAAAGCTTCTGCCTCGACCTGTCACCTAGTTTCGTTGCATTCCAAAATGTGCGCTAGTGTTTCCTCAGATTTCCCGCACACTCCCCGTTTCTCTAAACCCTTTTTCCGCCTCTCTTCCCACGCTTCCGCACCTAATCTTTACCCAGGTTTTCCTGATTTCTCCCCTTGTTGTTCCTTTGTCCCAATATTCCTCCATTCCCACCTCCTTTTTCCTCTCTCTCTACCCCTTACAAAATTCGGACTTCTATATTTTTGCCCACATCTTCGGTATCTCCTGGTCAGTCAGCTTCTGCACCGCTCTCCCTGCCTTTCTTCCCCATTCTTCCACGTTTCCTCTTCTTATCGTCTCCCCTATCTGCCCCTCTCCCCCTTGGCTCAATCAATATCTATAACATAAACCTATCAAAAAAATTCATGAACATAGCCTTTTTTAGCGTCTAAAGTGAGAAGACCCCTTAAGTGAATGTTAAGTACGGGCCCCCAAAAAGCCCCCCCCCCCCCCTTCATACACACACATATAATACATATATATTCACACATATGTTAGCACTTCCGATAGCCATACTCTGACATCCTTTCGACGAAGATTGTCTGCGGAATCCCATGGTCTCGCAGTAGAGAATCGCTGCTGGGCTCACGTCTAGGCTATATGTGTTTGCCTGTACACATATACGTATGTACACACACACACCTTTATATACATATATAAACATAATGTTCATTACGTACAGGATACCGTGGAGAATAAATGAGTCAATCGCTGAAATAGTAGATCAGCACATAAAATGGTGTCTATATACTTCAACATGAAGGCCCTCAGGCACATACACACACACACACACACACACACACACACACACACACACACACACACACACACACACACACACACACACACACACACACACACACACACACACACACACACACACACACACACACACACACACACACACACACACACACACACACACACACACACACATATATATATATATATTGCAAACACGCGCCCATCATTTCCAATTTTCTACCCTTCTGTACATATACGTGTACATACGTTATGTACATATATATCCTGGCCATTATAAAGTATAGCAGTCGAGTCAACAATGACGGCTCATTATCCCTCTCGTAGATCTCACACGGGACTACCTCGTGAAAAACCAACCGTGAAGAAATAAAATTCCCTTATACACACACACACACACCTATATATATATATATATATATATATATATATATATACACACACACACACATATATATATATATATATATATATATAATACACAGATGTGTGAGAGAGGATATATCACGAAGGATTCTTCGAAAGAAAACGAAATTATTGGTAGCCCCGCGCCACCAAAAGATTGGAAACTAGAATCTCCGCTATCAGCCAACTTTTTTTCGACCCGCGTGAATCTTCGTGCGAAATCTTTCGAGTTCTCATTGATTGCAAGAATTCATAGCCGCGTGGTTCACAATCTGAGGAATTTTTAAATCCCATACGCGATCTCGCGTCGCGAGGTGCACTTTTTTCCCCCAAAATCGTTCGGTCCCTGAGAAAACCTTGCTCGACTGAATAACGAAATATTTCTTTCTGACGCGTTAAAGTTTGTTTACACTTCGATGAAGCTTTCTTCGGATTCGTAGCGAGTGAAAGATTCCCGAAGAGTTATTATCTCAAAGAGACGTTGAATTGGAGGAATAAAAAAAAAGTAACGCCCGGTCCGCCCGTTTCTCCGGGGTGACTGGACAGTATTCTTTTTTTTTGTCTTTTTTTTTCGGGGAAACGATATTTATATACGTGCATAAGGGGGGTACAGGTATCGGTGGCGAGGCTTCGAGAGGGGGAGAGTGTGGATTAGGTCACAGAGACCGTAAACAGCGGGGCCGCAAGATAAAAATGAGAATTTATGGTGAAAATATTTGTGCGCATTCCCGGACGCGTCGTTTCGTCGAGGGCCACGAAGAAGCCCGCCCGTGGTCCATCCACGAACTCCCGAAGCTCGGTACAAGTGACTGAGCGAGAACGACACGCAGAGTCGGAGAGAAAGAGAGAGAGAGGAGAGAATCAAAGAGTGCGAGAAGAGATAGTTTTAGTCCCAGTGAGTGTGAGGGTGGTTAGCTCCTTCTCTCTCTCTTTTTCTCGAGCATTGACAGTTTTGTTGAAAGTTCGAGTCATAAATCCCGGTGTACATTGTTGGACTTTCAAGAGGAAACCCGCAATGCCATTGTGACACGCCTTACGGACTGTTGTAAATAGTAAGCCCCCTTTTTTCATCTCTCATCCCATAGAGATCTTGCTCGTTCCTCCCTTCTCTCCCTCTCTCTTCTCTCTCTCTCTCTCTCTCTCCCTCTCTCTCTCTCTCTCTCTCTCTCTCTCTCTCTCTCTCTCTCTCTCTCTCTCTCTCTCTCTCTCTTTCTGTCTCCCTCGTGCATCTTCACCTCTGGAGTTTCCTCCTCTTTGACTTTCGTCGCAGTCCCTTCGAGCGAGTGTCCTGCGAACTTCCTTCGGGATTATATGGTATTTTATACACCTCGTTGACTGCGATGCATACACAGAGGGTTGAGAAGTTTAAAAAGATCGTTAAACTTAACGAAAATTCATTGGCTGAGGCGATGCACCGTCACTTCTTTTGTTACATCATTTTGAAGAAACTCTCGCGTTATTCGTTTCGCGGCGAACTCAATAAGAAAAAAAATTATTTGTTTTTTTACTGTTTAACAAAAAATCTAATGCTCCTTGCTATGGCCTTGTGGACTTTGACAATCTCATAATATTCACTTTTAGCCTGGAATTTTTCACTCGACTATTTCCGGTTGTTCAGAGACCCCCCTGGGTGATACCCATTTCCACTCTTTCCTAATGCACCACTGTATCACATTTAGACGAGGGCATAGGGAAAGTGTGGAAAACCCGCGCCGGTATAGGTGGCGGTATTTCAATGACAAGGAACATCACTTAAGTGCCCGGCGTCGATTTTGTTGGAACTCATATATATGTGGTGAAGCATTGGAAATTATCAGACACGTATTTTTTTTTATCTGCGGCAAAACGACTTCAAGGGGGGAAACCACCCCTCCAAGGAAGGCGCGTCGGGGTGGTTTTGCAGTTACACCCACAAGCACTCCACCGATCTGCATGGAACAGAAATCAAAATTCTTCTAATGTCAAGCGACGAAAAATCCACTGCAGAATAAATGAACAAGAATTAAATTAAGAGGTGGCACGTCTTTTTTTTAGGGGTCGTTCGCCCCTTAAAAACGTTTTTCCGCAGATTAAAAAAATACGTGTCTAATAGATTTCAATGCTCACATATGAGTTCATTTCAAACTCATTTCAAACTCATATATGAGTTTCAACAAAATGGAAGACGGACACTTAAGGGAAGGTTCCGCCATGTTGGGCCAAAGAATGTTCGATTTTTCACCAATTTTTAATGCGAAAAGTAGTAAATATAGAACGCTGATATTTGGTATGCTTACTAAGCGGTCTTTATTGAACATCAAAATATATTTTTTAATTTGACAAAACATGGCGGTGGGAGTGAGAGGAGCCACGTATGTCAGTGCGCGGGCAACGACATTCTTCGCTTGCGGAAGTCCTAAGTCCCGGACAGGTGATCCGAAGCAAAAAAAATCAAACATATTTTTACTTTGTACAATAATGTGCATAAGTTGACCTAGAAACAAGAAGAAAAAATGAAAAATAAAAAAATTGTTAGCAGTCGGAAGGAAGTTTGTTTTTTCCCAAAAATTTTCGCTGTTTTTTGCTCACTATTTACTTATGTTTTAATTTTTCTTCTTGATTCTACGTTAACTTATACACAATATTGTACGAAGTACAAATACGTTTGATTTTTTTGCTTCAGTTCACCTTTCTGCGACTTAGGACTTCCGCAACCGAAGAATGTCATCGGCCGCGCACCGACATACGTGGCTCCTCCCACTCCCACCACCATGTTTGATCAAACTTTTAAAATCATTCTGATGCTCAATAAAGACCGCTTAGTCAACATACCGAATATCAACATTCTATATTTAATAATTTTCGCATAAGAAAATGGTGAAAAATTGAACATTTTTTGGCACAACAAGGCAGAACCTTCCCTTAAGGCCATGTGCCACACGCCAGAAAATTTCGACGCGGCCTCTCGTTACGTCGGTAGCGCAGATCTCGTAGTTTTTAGCTACGAGTCGCTACCGACGGACAGCGCAGCGATCGCGAATTCGGTCTCGATGCTTCGCACTGGGACGAAGCGTCGAAGCCAAATAGACGGCGATCGCTGGCACGCGTGTGTGTGTGTGTGTGTGTATGTTAGCTACACCGACCGCGTGCAAAAAGAACGAATCCATTCTCGCGCGCCGTTCGCGGTCGTACGCAAGCACCTTACATCTATGTGTGTATCACACAATTCACACAACTATGCGTAGCGACCATGGTACGCTTGTATTGGAAGCATGCGCTCGCTCGGCAGGAGAGCGGTGAAACTTTGTTGCATTTTACATTGTATATGCAGCAATCGAATCGATTTTTTTTCGACGACGGCCACAACTAAAAGACTCAGGCATTTTCCCATACTTTTTTAATTCATTTAAACAAATAAGCTCGAGCACAATTTGTAACATCGATGCTGCTTATCATTAACGATATCGATCCCTGCCAAAATTTCGAGCGACCGAAATTGCTCGAAACTCACTCTACAAAAGAGTGGTAAAATTTTACAATGCTCATTATTTAAACCAATGCGTTCAGAATTTTTATCTCTGCCGGGTTCATATTTGACAGCATTTTTTCGGCGGTCATCGGTGGAAATTTCTTTATGGTTGAATTTTCTAGCAAACGGGGTTTGCTAGAGACTTGTATGCTGGAAGGGTGGTAGCATTTCCTATTCTTTTTTAAGTAATTTAAACAAATAAGCTTGAAGACTATTTGGCATCTCGATGTCGCTCATCGACGACGAATTCGATCTCTGCTAAAATCTCGAGTCACGAGCGAGATCGCTCGAGACTCACTCTATAAAAGAGTTGTAAAATTTTACAATGCTCTTTGTTTAAACAATTGCGATCGGCATTTTTTTCTCTGCCATGGCTTATCTTCGGCAGGTTGTCTGCGGCCGACCAAATTCGGGAGCGAACGAGATCGACCGGGTCTCACTCTGCGAAAGAGTGGTCAAATTTTATTATTACTAAATTATTACTAACTATGCTAAAAAAAAAATTCGTTTAGCATTTTTTCTCTCTGCCGGAATTCATCTTCGGCAGGTTTCTCCAAGGATCGAATTTTCTAGCAATGGCGATCGGAGAAGTCTCGCTCTACAAAAGAGCGGTAAAATTTGACTATCGCGAATTGTTTAGCGGTCATCGGTGAAAATTTTTCGAAAAATCGTTTTGTTAAAAGCACTTTTCAAAAATCCTTTGAAACTTAAAAAATGTCACAATGCTCTTTGTTTAAACAATTGCGATTGGCACTTTTTCTCTGCCATGGCTTATCTTCGGCAGGTTGTCTGCGGCTGACCAAATTCGCGAGCGAACGAGATCGACCGGGTCTCACTCTACGAAAGAGTGGTAAAATTTTATTATTACTAAATTATTACTAATTATGCTTAAAAAAATTCGTTTGGCATTTTTTCTCTTTGCCGGAGTTCATCTTCGGCAGGTTTCTCCAAACATCGAATTTTCTCGCAATAACGATCGGAAAAGTCTCGCTCTACAGAAGAGTGGTAAAATTTTACTATCGCGAATTGTTTTGAGATCATCTGTGTAAAATTTTCGAAAAATCGGTTTGTTGGAAGCACTTTTAAAAAATCCTTGGAAACTTAAAAAATTTTACAATGCTCTTTGTTTAAACAATTGCGTTCGCCATTTTTTTCTCTGCCATGGCTTATCTTCGGCAGGTTGGCTGCGGCCGACCAAATTCGCGAGCGAGCGAACGCGATCGACCGAGTCTCACTCTGCGAAAGAGTGGTAAAATTTTATTATTACTAAATTATTACTAATTATGCTAAAAAAAAATTTGTTTAGCATTTTTTCTCTCTGCCGGAATTCATCTTCGGCAGGTTTCTCCAAGGATCGAATTTTCTAGCAATGGCGATCGGAGAAGTCTCGCTCTACAGAAGAGCGGTAAAATTTGACTATCGCGAATTGTTTAGCGGTCATCGGTGAACATTTTTCGAAAAATCGTTTTGTTAAAAGCACTTTTCAAAAATCCTTGGAAACTTAAAAAATGTCACAATGCTCTTCGTTTAAACAATTGCGATTGGCACTTTTTCTCTGCCATGGCTTATCTTCGGCAGGTTGTCTGCGGCTGACCAAATTCGCGAGCGAACGAGATCGACCGGGTCTCACTCTACGAAAGAGTGGTAAAATTTTATTATTACTAAATTATTACTAATTATGCTAAAAAAAATTCGTTTGGCATTTTTTCTCTCTGCCGGAGTTCATCTTCGGCAGGTTTCTCCAAAGATCGAATTTTCTCGCAATGACGATCGGAGAAGTCTCGCTCTACAGAAGAGTGGTAAAAATTTACTACCGCGAATTGTTTAGAGATCATCGGTGTAAAATTTTCGAAAAATCGGTTTGTTGGAAGCACTTTTAAAAAATCCTTGGAAACTTAAAAAAATTTACAATGCTCTTTGTTTAAACAATTGCGTTCGCCATTTTTTTCTCTGCCATGGCTTATCTTCGGCAGGTTGGCTGCGGCCGACCAAATTCGCGAGCGAGCGAACGCGATCGACCGAGTCTCACTGTGCGAAAGAGTGGTGAAATTTTATAATTATTGCTAAAATAAATACATTTAGAATTTTTTTCTCTCTGTCGGGATTTATCTTCGGCAAGTTCCTCCAAGGATCGAATTTTCTAGCAATGACGATCGCAGGAGTCTCGCCCTACAGAACAGCGGTGAAGTTTTACGATCGCGATATGTTTAAAGGAGGACACCAGTTGAAAACTTTCGAAAAAACATTTTTTTTTAAACATTTAACAAATCCCTATAACCTCCAAAAATATGATGAAAATTCGTTTATAGCCGAAAAAAAAACAGTTTTAACGTGGTTTTCGAGCTATTTTTATAGGGTCTCCGGCGCTGAAACGCGTCTTCGGCGATGCCATGCCGGTAGTCGCAATTCTCAACTTTTGTACGCCTATTATCTAAGGGGAGAAATTCACCGACTAAAAATAGTTTTATTTTCGACCAAAAGGTGGGATTAGATTATGGAAACAAAAGTTCTTCAGCTCTGTCGTTTAACCGTTGACTTCACACACGTTTTTTTCTCCAAACCACGCTTTCAACCACGAACTCGAACAATTTTCGTCCAATCGACTAATCCAATTTCTTCAATTTTTCAAAGTGTTTTTTTAAGCACTGTATCAATGTGAAAAATGGTCGCATCGAGATGAAAAAAAGCATCATGAAGCTTCAAGTTTCTAGTTGCGAGATCTGTCGTCAAAACAAATTTTTGAGCTACTGTAATCGCGCAATAATAAAAAATAGCGAGAGAAAATTTGATTCCAAATTTTTGGGTTTTTTTTTTCAAGGGTCCACGCGCTCGAGAATGTTATTTCAGTTAAATACATGTATAGATCAGTTAGCTTGTTTATTTTGTCTCTTGACGTCAATTTTTTGCTAAGATATCCGACTTTGAATGTAAAAAGATCCTTTTGTCTTCGATCACCGTTTTCTCGGCAACCAATGATTGCACGGGAAGCTTTGAAAACTTAAATAAATTTCCTACCCGACCCTTTCGTTGATTTTTTAGAAAAAAAAAAACATTTTTTCACCATTAATATTAATTTGAAAAAAGACAAAAAATGACTTTTTATGGTTTTTCAGTAAATGTACTACTACTTTATATATTATAGGAAATGTATAATACTTTAAGTATTGATGGAAAGAATAGCGTTGCCCGGTTGTTAAGGTCAAGAAAAAAAATTCGAAAAATATCAATTTTTTTTTCTTCAAATTTGTCAAACATTTTAGGAAACAATACTGACTCATTTTTACACGATGCGACCTTTGCGCACCATAATGCCACTCATCTTTAATTGCATTAATTAAAAGTTGATACACCCAAGTTGTATTCACTAGTCGATCTGAGAACTTGTATGAGATGAATTCTCGATATTTTCTGCGAAGTTTATTAGGGTTACAAAAAAAACTTTCTTTTAAAACTGATCTTTTTTCAAAGAAAAAACCAATTAACATTTTTTTAAACTACTCTTTTTTTGGTAATTTTTTTCTACGTTTTGGTAAAAAAAACTAGTCTAAAGTTTTTGTAAACTTTAACTTTTTTCAATTTTTGTTCATGCCTAGTTTGAAAAAAAATGTTTTCTGGAACCCTAATAACCTTCGTAAAAAATATCAAGAGTTAATCGCATAAATGTTCTCAGATCGACTATTGAATACAGTTTACGGTTATCAACTTTTAATTAATGCTATTAAACATGAGTGAAATTATAGTGCGTAAAGGCCGAATCGGGTAAAAAATGAGTCAGTATTGTTTCCTGAAATGTTTTACAAAGTTAAAAGCAATATTTTTTAAGAATTGAGATTTTTTGAATTTTTTTTTCTTACTAGTGCAAATTTGTGAAAAGAGTCGAAGAAAATTGGTCTTTCCATTTTGATGATGATTACACGGTGTTTAGAAACAATACACTTGTGCCTTTGATTGTTCTGTAAAACATTGATCAATGAGTTCGGAAAAACGGTTCGATGGATCAATTTGAAAATTAACAGGGGGCTATATTACGCTTGAAAAAAACGCGGCAACATTAGTGTTTCCATCAATATTTGTAAGGTAATAGTAGATTTACTGACAAACTATAAAAAGTCACTTTTTGTCCTTTTTTCAAATTAATGTTAAGGGTGAAAAAATGTTTTTCTGAAAGGTCAACGAAAGGGGCTGGTAGGAAATTTATTCAAGTTTTCAAAGTTGCCCTTTAATTTCCGTTGCAATCATTGGTTGCTGAGATATCGATGAACAAAGACAAAAGGATCTTTTTTCATTTAAAGTAGGATATCTCAGCAAAAAATTGACGTAGAGAGACAAAAATCCAAATTAAAGCTGAATCAACAAGCTAACGGACCTATACATTGAGTTACGTGGAAAAAAATTAATTAGCCTAGAAAAATTAACTAGACTAGAAACCTTGAAAAAAAAACAAATAAATTTGGCAATTTTTTTCCTCCGCTATTCTTATGATAGAGAGAAAACCGCAGCTCACAAAAAAAATGCCAAAAAATCGCGAAACTAGAAACTTGAAGCTTCGAAGGTTTTTTTATCTCGATGCGACCATTTTCACATAAATACAGCGCTTCAAAAAACACTCGAAAAAATGAAGAAATGTTCTGTTCCTTTAATTATTTGGAGTAGTACATAAAAATTATGGTCGAAAACACGAACTTTTTTTCAAACTCGTTACGATTTTTTTATGATTATTTTAAAATTTCTTGTATTTGACTTCTAAAACTAACATAATTAACAAAAATATTTCGCTCTTAGTTCCAGGATTAAATTTACGATAGTTCTACTGCGTTCCGCGGAGAGAGTATGAGGTTGAAGTTTGTATCGTTGGAACGCAACGAAAATTAATATTCGTGAATTCCTTTAATTTATTTTTGCAAATCTTGCTCACAAAAATCTTCTAACTATTTTTTTAGATGTTTATTTAGCGATCTACAATATAAATCTTAAAAAAAAGATTTTCTATAACAATAAAAATATAAAAAATAAAATGTAAGCAAGAGCTTTCGTTGCGTTTCAACGACGCAAACTTCAACACTATGGAGAGGGTTGACTGAAAACCAGTAGTGCTATAGCAACTCGTACACCGCGATTTTCTATTCTTTTGACAAATAAACTCTTTTTACATACTTCAATATATACCTGATAAAGCCTAACAGTTCTTTTGAACATGTATTTTATTGGTTTCTGTTTTTTTTTAATCTAAAGAAACGGTCGAAAATGGGCAGTGACGGTGGTGTTCTCCTTCCTTGACACACTGCGTCATTTTTACCTGAACGAATTTGAAATAAAATGCTGACTTTCCCAAAATAGAAAGTTTTCAATAATTTTTTACAACAATTCAACTTTAGGCTTTCCGAGTTGCTAACGACTTGCCCTGTGGAAAGGTTGTGACATCTTACCGTCCGTTGTAATAAATTTAAACAAATACCTCGACCACGATTCATATACACTTTGTCCACCGCTCGCCTCACGAAGGTAGGGGTAGGGTGCTGATGTCATCAGACGACGGAGATTCAGCCCGGACAGTGGCTTATTCTCCTCGAAAAGTTTCATCGCAAATATTTTGTCCATAGTCTACCAGGGAACGGAGAAGAAACTCTGCGTTACGCTGGTCTATCTCGAAACACAATTTTTCAAAACGGCACGCCGCATGACACCAAAAATTTTCATTATTTTCACTCCAAATTTTGAGTACACATTTAAAATAATATTCCAAAGAGAAATACGTACGGGACTTTCTATGAGTTAGTTATAACATGAGTAATTTACGAAATGATAATCCTTTTTTTCTGTCGAAAATCAAGTTTTTGGTTTAATGCTCCCCAATTACACAAAAATTATTATTTTCACAATCCTCTACGTATTTCTCTAGCTATACTTGTGTAAATTGATAGAAATTTTTTATTTTATTCTAAAATAAAATTTGCGTCAGCTATACTGCGTGCCACAAAGCGTCTCAAATTCAACATGCCTCACCAGAATGGCTCCAGCGTCACCTTTTGGCATAATTTTTTAATATAAATTTCATTTCGGTCACTCGAAGATTTGACTAATAACATCGTTGAATATTAATAGTCTCTCATTTGTCCTAAAAAAAATCGCGAAATATCACTCAATTTTGGCCGTTTACAGTAGCGTAAGCCCTTATGGTAAAACGAGCGTGCGCTCTTGATTTCTATCGATTTTGTTCAAATTTTAACCAGACATTATTGATATTATTATGCAAGTTTGAGTGAAATTTCAGAACAGTTGACTATTTAGATTGGGAGATAATGGATTTTTCAATAGCAACTTTTAATACTGCAGGGTCTGCATTGGCCGAAAGTCAGGTCACATAATTCGACGTACCATTGTATTGGGTTATTCATTTTGAAAAAAAATGATGATCAGATAGCAAACTAGTTAGGGAACGAGTGAAAAAAGTTTGGATTGTCTTTGCTATTCAGTTTTGCTAAAGACGTTCAGTAACGACAGAATAACTCTCGGTAAAAAATATTTGTCCCCTATGATAAGAAGACATTATGCAACACCGTAGATCAGTATTGTTCAATATGTTGAGAAAAAAGATAATTATCGTGTTCCTAAAGTTGAAAACTTTTAACGTAAAAAGAAATATTTGCGTTATAAACATTAATATTTTATCTTGATTATGTTATTGCCTTGTGTCTTTTTATAGAGGACAAATATGGGTTACAAAAAATTACTCTGTCTAAATTTCAATGCCGACCCTGCAGTGTTAAAAGTTGCAATTTCAAAACCCATTATCTCCGAATCTACATAGTCGACTGTTCTGAAATTTCAGTGAAACATGCATAATTATACGAACAATGTCTGGTTAAAATTCGAACAAAATCTATAAAAATCAAGAGCGCATGCTTGTTCTACCTTAACACGTTCAACTGTTGGGCATTCAATTCTGTTGGGCTGAAGGTTTGGACCCATCGACTCTGAGTATGAGATGATGGTAGCCGTAACCATTGCAACGCAAGAAGGCCCTAGCGTCCTCGCCCTTTGTTTTTAAACGTACATACGTAAGCGAAAGGCCTTGCACAGATTGGTGGTGCGATCCATGGCGAGATATTGTTCCTTGAGGTCAGCCTCGCTCGTGCTCTCAGAGACATTGGAGACAGCGGTGATATCCTCTCGACACTGGGACTATATATTGTAGCTGCGACGATTGACGCGGTTTCTTATCCTCGGCAGTACGTACTTGCTGCACTGGATAAATCCGATGATCCATCTAGATGGTAAATCCGATGCTATTTGAGTTCTGGTTCCTACATGATAGCCCAGGTACCGTACCTACCACGTGTGTGCGTACCGTATCGGTACTAGCATTAGTATGGTGAGGATACGGAACCGGTATATCTTATTATTGCACAGTGTACCCGTACCATACTAGTAACACGTACATTTGCGTGTAGCATGTACTACCGTACAGGTACACCGTAGGGTACTATCTCTTTCATCGGAGATGAAAGTTTTCTTGCATCAGAGCCCTTGGCTGTTTGACACATCGGCGAGCGGGAAAGCCATGCGAGGGAAGATCGTGGCAAATAACAAAGCACGTAAATTGAAGTTATCAAGTTATAGCACGTACGTACCTTGCCTTCCGGTGTTTTCTCCTTCGGCTTCTCGCTGTTACTATGTTCCTCGATCTTCTTCGTGAAATCGGCCGCTGCGGTTTTCTCGTCGATTACTTCTTTGTCGGGATTTGTCGTCGGTGGTGTGCCGGCGAGCTGAGGCGACGTCCTCGACTACCGGGCTCGTTTCGTTTTTCACGTCAAAAGAAAACTCACCAAAACGCGACGAAAACAAACTTCACTCTATCACACACTATTACACATCGTTTGAAATATATTTCGAACGAATGTGCGAGGTTATGGCTCAGGCTTTCGACCTGTCAAAAATAAATTGTTCCGGAAGGAGGCGAGCGAGGTCGGTAAAAAAGGGCGAAGCGAGCTGCGCGCCGCTAGTGAGAAAACGGATGAACTGAACGCTCGCTCCGGTAACTGATATTTTGAGCTTAGTCGATACATTTTTGCTACATTCATGTAAAAATTTCAAAATGCCTTTTCTCCGCCATTTGTTCATGAAAACAAATGAAACAAAGCTTAAAATGTGTGCTTTTTTACGGTCCAGAGGATGACGCTCAGAAAATCACCGAAAATGCGATGCAATGGTTAATAATTCACCATTTTTCGCAGGGTAACCACAAACTGTAATTTTTTTTTGGAAATTTTGCATAACGGAGGGCATCATCCTCTCGGAGCAAGTGTCCTGCATGCACACAACAAATTTCATTCCAATCGGTTGTTCCGTTTGGGAGAATTCTTTTTTCAAAATTTCGATGCGGTCGGAGGCATGTGGCACATCGCCTTAAGTGATGTTCCATGTGAGTCTCAGTTGCGTTATCATCGGAAAGTCCGTAAAACTGCATGTCGCTCGGTAGTCGGCGCATACGCCGGTGTGCAGCCAAACGATCACCCTCCCAAGGTGCAGGACAACGGTGTTTGACACGGGAGATTGTTGCAGTCGCAAAACGATCGCGCGTTCACTGCTGTCGGTTGTTTTTGTATTTCTTTTAAAAGTAACAGAAAATGGGATTTTCTGGTGATATTGAAGTTTGCATCGTTGGAACGCAACAAATGTACTTTTTTCATAACAGCCTAACTTTTTATCGGCAAATTTGGGCTGCGAAAATTAATTTTTGCTTTTTAGAATCCTTATTTTATTGTTTTTCCTTATTTTTCTCGTTATACATTTGTATAACGAGATTTTCAATCATGAAAATGAAAAAATAAAAAGAAGAATTTTCATTCCATTCCAACCATGCACTCTTCAACGTCACATTTTCTAAATATGCTAAATATGGCACATTGAAGTTGTATGCGGTTAACCTTCATTTACCTAAAAACTATCGGAAGAATATTATTACGAATAATTAGAAAAAAGTTATTTTTTCACAATTTTTCTGTCAACTTTCGGCGGTTGATCTTTTTATAGAAGTTGCTTTCCTTAAGGTTAATTCAAAAAGATAACCAGAGCCACGTAGCGAAATATTTTGACACTTACATTTCATAGGATGGCACATCCATGTGACATGACATTTTTGGAAGCCGTCTAAAGTAAATATTCCAAACATGCCCCGCCAGACCGTCAGGGGCTAATGAACATGGCTCGAAAGAGCTTATCGGACCCTTTTTTGGGGCCACGATGCTGTCACGAGATAAAAAAATGGCACGACTTCCGCGAGAGTTCCCTGAGCGCCACCCACAACGAATTCTCTCTCTTTTTCTCTCCGCCGCTGTTCCTAATTGATCGCACCTAATTAACAGCGTCGCGATGCCACGAACTGATGGATACACACAGCGACCCGTGCCTTCCTCCAGAGACCTTTTCACATCGCGTCAAGCGTGCCGCTTCGACAAAAAAGAGCCAAAAAAAGACGGAATAAAAACGTGTAGAAGGAAATGGTAGCAAAGAGGAGAAGCGAGAAATAAGAACCAGATGAGGGAGAGATATTACATTTTATTTGTTAGATCCGGATGCTTGCATAGATTCGAAGCGTTGAATTTCAACGACCCCCCCCCCAGGATAAAAAATAAAGTCTTATCTGTTATTCCCACCCCCTCTTCCTCGGAACTAACATGAGCTGCCCCAAACTGAGATCCTGTATACGCCCTTGTCAGGAACTCGATTAGACCGCTAGTTCGGAATTGGTCATCCTCATCGATGCGATACAAAACCGGAAAATGGGCCATTTTGTAATTCTTGCTAAAATGGATTGGGCAAGCTCTCATTCGATGTAAAATCATTCGGTGGTCACGGATTTTCAAGTCCCATTCTCGCCCAGCCCTTATTCACCCAAGAAGATGATTTTTTTTACGTAAACGTCTCCCGGTGCAGGAGTTTCAGTCCGATCGAGTTCTACCTGGAAAATTCGTAGTCAGCGGATGATTTCGCGTCGACAAGGGTGTCGCGAACTCGATTGGACCGCTAGTTCAGAGTTGGTTCTTATCAATGCGACACAAGACTTGAAAATGAGGAATTTGTAGTTTCTCGCCAAAATGAATTAGGCAGCCTCTTATTTGATGTAACATCGTTTCGTGGTCACGAATTTTCGAATCCCATGCTCGTCCAGGCCTTATTCAGCTCAGAAGATGGTTTTTCTAAACACAAACGTCTCCCGGAACAATAGCTTTGATCCGATCGAATTCTATCTGGAAAATTCGTAATTGGCGAACGATTTTGCATCGACTAACATGTCGGGAACTCGTTTGGACCGCTGATTCAAGGGTTAGTCCTTATCAATGGGACACAAGACCTGAAAATGGGGCATTTCACATTTCTCTCCTAGAAGAAAAAGTCTATTATCTGTTGTGCCCGCCCCTTTTTCCTCGGAACTAATATGAGCTAATAGGCAAATTTTTCACTTACCAAAAATCGTCAGATAAGTGTTAATAACAAATGAACGATGCAATATAAGAAATAAATCCTACGTACTTCTATAGACAATGTATTTTTCAAGATATATTCAACATTTCAAGTGAATCAGTTGAAAATGGTCTGAATTATTTTTCCAGCCGCCTTAAAAAATGCAGTTTTTATATAAACGCTGAAAAGCCGCCATTTTGAAATGAATCGCTTAAAAAAAATTATTGTCCACAGTCACTAATATGTATGATAAACACCTTTATTGCAATATCGATTTATTTTGCAGTTTTTTTCAAATCCCCAAAAGCCTATTTTTTCGGCCTCTAGAGTGGCCTAAGGCCTTAATAGCTTTCAAAACATCGGCAGGAAGAGCAGTGTAAGTGTGTTTGAAGAATGTTATTTCAGCCTTCTTATCTTTGGGCAGCGCTGCGTAACCTCCGCCACGGTCGTGCGGTTGAAATACCTATAACTGCGAATGTAATGCTCCGATCCCTGCTGGAAATTTGTTCAGGCTATCTAGATTTATGATCAGGCCGTGATCAGGGAGCTGTGTGGCTATCCGTATTACGGGAATTTTCATTCGGCTGTGAGCCTGCCGTGAACAGGCAGCCACAGGTCGAGCAAACTTATGGCAAACGTGAAAATGGCCATAATGTGGTTTGCCTTATCAGTGCCCCAATATGGCTCTATTAGGAGGCCCATGCATGGCAGTGTTCAGGCTAGCGCTAAAGTGCTGGCGCCAGTGTTGCTTTTAAAAACTATGCTTGCACGTGTGTCATTGTATACATCGTGTTTGCGTTAAAACTTGAAAGTTTTCACAATATATAAAAAGGAGCACATCAAGTGAAAACGTTATGAATCGCAAAGAGAGGAAACGGTATTTGACACGGCTGCGTATTAGGAGATGTCGTTCGAAGAAAGAAGCTGACGAGTCCCGATCATCGGTACAAGAACCAGCTATGTGTAACCTTACTCTTTTCAACTTTTACAAACTTTATGAATTTTTATACACTTGGGTATAGAATAATATCAATATAAAATATAATTTAAAAATTATAAAAATTAAAGTAAAAAATTTAAAAAATATGAAAAAATATGTTTAAAATTTTTTTAAATTGGATAATATGATTATAAAATATAATTGAAAAAATAAGAATGATACACGTTGTTTTGTTTACGAAAGATTTTAATATTTACAGAAAGAGGCCCGAATGATAAAATTCAAGATCAGGAAAGTCTTCATAAGGCTACCAGCAAACAAAATCCTAATGCCAGCGGAGAGGATTCGAACACCAGCGAAGAAGATCTCCATGCCAGCGGAGAGGGTTCTAATGGCAGCGAAGAAGATCCCCATGTCAGCGGAGAGAATCTCAACCCCAGCGAAGAAGATCTCCGTGTCAGCGGAGAGGGTTCTAATGGCAGCGAAGAAGATCCCCATGTCTCCCCATCCCCATCCCCATGTTCAGAAATATATGTTTTGTTGTCAAACTGTTCAGATGTAACTTGGTGTTAAAAATTAAGGTGTTAAACATAAGGTGCCAGGATAGCGGCCCAATCAGGCTGCCAGATTCGGGCGTAATCAGGCTGCCAGATCCCGCCGTTATCAGGAACGGCGTTACATTTTTGTTCACGCCCTGAGCAGGTTGCCATACTAGCGCCATATAACGGCAGTCAGGCAACCTGATCCGAGCGTGATTAGCGCCATAACTAAATTTACAGCCGGGATCTTTATGAAATTTGGTGAGAATATTCTTGACATATTGTACTTGAAGAATATGCAATCCAAAAATTATCCACTTTGCCGACCATCACAAGTGTATATAAGGCCTTGAGTGGATGGTACGCAGCCTCCCTTTTTGCAATTTCGCTGCGGAGCCGGCCCCGCCGCTGTGCCGATAATAGAGGCCGCACTGTAATGAGCTCGTATAGGTTTGTGCGTGTGCACATGCGTATACTTAGGAACGTACATCACCTCTGTCGCGATGAGTAGTCGCTCGCAAAACGCGCGGGACCCGAGTGTAATTGGACGCATTTCACGCTTCCTTTTGCCAGCTGCAAAAGCGTTGGACTGCGTCTCGGCATGTTCTGCAGGGCGTAGAGGTGTGACGTCTTGTGGGCACTGCAAGACCGACGTCTAATGCATCCCCAAACCTCGCTGTTCACACGAACACACACATACACGCATATGAAAGCACAGGCAAACAAATGTGGGTATTCAAATAGAATCGGTGCGAAATGCCTTTGAAATGATGAGACATACGAGATGACGAGCCGCAGCGACAAACGCAGTTACCTACCAAAATCCGTCCTGGCAACAAGAGAATTTTGAATTTTTTCTTTTCTAACTATCATTTGTTATGATTATTCACCTTTCTTTTCACATCTCCGCGGGTTCTCGTTTCCTCCTCACTTAATTCCCATTTCTCGCGCTTACCACCAGCGTCATACGTGCGACGCTGCGCCGCTGCTACTTACTGATATTTATTGCACCCAGAAATGTGTACGGCACTCATAAATCTCCGCATTCACACGGGCTTTCTAATTTACATATTCCTCGGCTCACCCTCATCTCCGGAGAACACACACCCGACATTTTTTCTTCTCTCTCTCTCTCTCTCTCTCTCTCTCTCTCTCTCTCTCTCTCTCTCTCTCTCTTCTCTCTCTTACTCTCTGTCCTTCCGACCGTGGGCAACTTGCATATATGCTGCTTAGGCGGTTTTATGCTCGTTGCGCCCTGTACGAAAAACCCTATCTCCCGCATAACTTTCGCGTCCGTGCATCGATAAGATAGACTGATAAGGGACGGTCAGTCGACTCTGCGCAGCGGAGTTGATAAAATGAAGAAAACCACCGGAAACTGGACACTTTATATAACTTAATGAAGGTGCCCAATAAAAACGATTATTATGAACTTGAAGAAGTTTATCGTAGTTTCATTTTTAAGATATTGTTTTGGTTGATTCAAATAGATTATCGAAATTTGGCATTTACGTAGAAGCGCCAAGCGATATCACTGATCAATACGTTAAGGGGTTAGGCCACTCTAGAGGCCGAAAAAGTAGGCTTTTTGGGGATTTTTTTTCAGAGAAGCTACAAAATAAATCGAGATTACAAAAAAAGGTGTTTATCATACATATCAGTAACTGTGTGCAATCATTTTTTTGAAGCGATTAATTTCAAAATGGCGGCTGTGCAGCGTTTATCTCAAAACTGCATTTTTTAAGTTGGCCGGAAACAACAATTATCTGACGATTTTGTGGGCAAATTTTTTGGAAAGTGGAAAATTCCTCGCTCTTCTTGTAACAAGGTCGGTAGTTTTGAATGGATATTTCATGACTTTGAAGATGCTACAAATGTAAATGAGGTGTGAATTTGGTTCCTGATTGATGAATCTCCATTTTTAGTGTCTACGGGAAGCTTTTACCGTATGGTTCACGGTAATTCGAGTTCGGACGATGATGAAGACAATGTGCCGCTCACTCGACTCAGAGCGGCATTTCGTCAACTTATGCCCTCACCAGTAAAAGTTGCAGAAAAAAACCTACGGTTAGGCGAAAAGCCATAAATTACAGAAGAACTCCGGTCACGAAAGCTCTGTTCAATAAAAATAATGAAGATAAGAAAATAAAATAAAAAGACCTCCACCACCAAAGGCAACCGTGGTTCACTGAACCAAGCGAGTTGGTACTGTCGGGGGTGTGTAGAGGATAGGACAGCTGACATGATACAGTGCACAAAATGCGAAAAGTGGTACCATGAAGTATGCACCAGTTTGTCGCTTGAAGATACCACTGACTTTAAGTGCCCTGATGGCTGTTAAATGCGCAAAGGTACAGTCTATGCATTTCTGAAATGTAATTTGTGCGTTTCCATGATTTTTTATCAGAAATACCAAATGTATAACATCCAGTTTAATTATTTAAGTATGTCAATGCCGTAGGCCTTATTACTCTACCATAGTAAAATAAGGCCTATTGGCGAGGTTTTTAAAAACATTTAATTTTGTTTTTGTTTATGGTGGAAGTTGCCATTTTTATTTGATTTATAATCATTGATACAAAAGTTAGATTATCATTACACTCAGAAAAAAGATTTATTAAGGACAAAGGAGTTTGTCTCCCGGCGATTAAGTTTTCGTATTCGTATGTCGGCCTGCTACGATGGTATTAACAGCTAAGAATTTTTTCAATTTATGTCTATGTTTAAGATTTACTAAGAATTTTTCTTAGCGTCTAATACGATGTATAAGTTAGAAGAACTAGTTCCCCAGTTGGTTTTTCCGAGGAATTGTGTCATTTCGTCCGTCATTGTTTTCTCACTTGAACGTTTTTTTCACACTTTATATTCTTACTTACACTTGAATCATTCCTGACTTTCGAGTTTCTCACTTCCGAAACGCGACACTGACACTTGTGCCAAAAGCATTGCCATAGGAAGAAGCTTCATGGTAAGCGTATGCGTGAGCTATGTCTGACAAGCCGCCTGCTGTCGGGCCCGCCGCGTTGAAGGGCAAAGTGCGCATGCGCGCATTAGTATCATAGTCGCGAAATAAGAGGTTTTCGTGATTGGAAAGTAGTATTTATTTGATTTGAGGAAATATTTATTCAAATTTTCAATCTTAAATATGGCTTCTAATTGATGTGAAAAATCGGCACGTAAAAAAAGATATTTAGTGACACCGAATAAATGCTGTAGTTACAATCACATAAAAACTGTCTCGATACGCGTAAACATTTATTGATTTTTAATAAATTATGTTCTAATGTGCCAATTTATTAGAACATAATAAATCTTTTTTCTGAGTGTAAAAACCCCTCGATTAATTTCAATATTTTTCGTATTTTCGCAAATCTTGCTTAGGTAGGCCTTATTACCCGCAGGTACCTTACTTCAATTCATACCTACTAAAGCCTAGAAGTTCTGACCATGCATTTTATATCTTTCTTTAACAAAAATTCCAAAGAAAACGGTCAAATTGGTCAATTACAGTAGTGTCCTCCCTTAAGCGCTTCAAAAAGGTAATTTGAATTGCATTCCAACGGTGAAACTTCAATCTCGTCGATTTCAATATTTTCTCTGACGAGATTATTAGGATGAGAAGATCGGGTTTTTACGTACAAGTCATACATAATATTGCCAACTTCGGTATTTTTTTGACCGAAAAATATTAGTAAACAATGAAGTCATTATTCAACACAAGGTGCCGTCGGTGCTTCATGGCCAATCGATGTACTAGGTGCGCAACTAAGTTCCCGGGTTTCACACATGGATGGCGTTAGCGACACATGTAGTCGGCATACAGGTCTGAAATGGGGTGTCTTTATAGCTTGAACATCTGTTAAGGATACCCAGTCGTAATATAAACAAATATCGCAACACATCGACCTTTTTTTCTAATCTCGAAAATGTCAAAGTTTGTGCCAAATAAACAGCATTTGCGGGAAGCATTGCTTTTCTGCTTCAACCTAAAAAAAACAGTAGCTGAAGCGCGTCGGTTACTTGAGGAGGCCTACGGCGAACATATACCATCAAAAACAACGTGTGAAGATTGGTTCAAGCGGTTCAGAAGTGGCGATTTTGAGACTGGGGACAAGGAGCGCTCGGGAAGACCACAAACATTTGCGGACGCTGATCTGCAAGCGTTATTGGATGAAGATGACACTCAAACAAGAGATAAACTTGCCAAGCCATTAAATGTGACTCGGCAATGTATTTCGAAACGTTTGCACGCCATGGGAAAAATTCATAAGGAAGGAAAGTGGGTGCCGCATGAGTTGACTGAGAGACAAATGGAAAATCGAAGAGCCACTTCCGAAATTTTGCTTTTGCAGCAGAACAGAAAGAGTTTCCTGCATCGAATTGTTACTGGCGATGAAAAATGGATATATTTCGAGAATCCCAAACGCAGAAAATCGTGGCTTTCACTTGGCGAAGCGTCAACATCGACGGCACGGCCAAATCGCTTCGGAAAAAAGACAATGCTCTGCGTTTGGTGGGACCAAAAAGGAATCGTGTACTATGAACTGCTGAAGCCGGGGGAAACTATCAATGGGCATCTCTACTGACAACAACTAATCAATTTGAACTACGCATTGCTCGAAAAACAGCCAGAATGGGACACGAGACACGAACGTGTGATATTGCAGCACAACGCTCCGTGCCATCGCAGTTCCATCGTCCAGGACACCATAAAAACACTGAAATGGGATCTGCTACCGCACCCGCCGTATTCACCAGACTTGGCCCCTTCAGACTATCACTTGTTCCGGTCGATGGCGCATGGCTTGGGTGGGCTACACTTGGCCAATTACGATGCAGTACAAAATTGGTTGGACGAATGGTTTCAGTCCAAAGACGCGTCTTTTTATCGTCGCGGCATTTATGTATTGCCAGAGAGATGGCAAAAATGTATAAATAGCGAGGGATAATACTTCGAATGAACCATTTTTTTGTATTTGTCTTGACATTTTTTATTGGTAAAAAAATCCGGACACTTAGTTGCGCACCTAGTAAGTGACCAAATTGCCTAGTTCTTGAATGTTGCATCTCATGCTTCTCAGAAACGATCTATGGGAAGTCGCGGCAGGTTCGAGCCTGAATTTTCATTGGGCATATATCTACGTCTAAAAAGGCAAAAAAAATGGGTATCCTCCAACATTCACGTTCGACTCTGCTGCAGCAGCAATAAGGGTTGTATCCGTGCTTCCTGTGTGCCAAGGACGGTGGAGTCGCTTCAGGATCACGAATATTAGCCGTATGGATACGCTGAACGATGTCTCGAGACCACCGTGTCGGGTCTCGGGCTCGTTCACCGGGCAATAACGCTTGGGACAAGATCAACGCGGCAATTTATATTTCACACCGCAGGCGCCATGATAAATCGGTGAGAAATCAAAAAACCTTGCTGCCCCCCCCCCCCCCTCTCGTCTCGCTCGCTCCCTTGCTCCCTTCCTCTTTTGCTCGCAAGTGTAAAAGAGCTCAGCTGACTCATGAACGACAGAGTCTCGTGCTTACCTGCTGCTTTTTGCGTACGTGTGGGTTTGTATCCTAATATATATTACGATCTTCTTCGGTTTTTTCTGCCGAGTGGGCGCCATAATACGACGCTACCCAAATACATTTTTCACCCAATCCATCTATATATAATGTGTATTATATGTGCGTGCGTCTGTCTATAGGGAGTGTATGTTTTGAACCCCTGATATCCATGCAATGTTGACTTTGAGCTCATCTAACGAAAAAAAAACAGGCCGATTTTTAATTTTTTTTTCTGTTGAGTGTCGAGATTACGAGGTCGGGATTTTACACATAATTAGCATATAGTCTTGCCTAGCTTGAGTTTTTTTTAATGGAAAAAATATTTTTTAATACTTTTTTACTTTTTCATACTTTGAGTATTTTTTAATTTTTAAAAGTATTTTTTTAATGAAAAGGAACATTGATATTGTTACTATCTAAACAAAGTGCCGCCGCTGCATGGCCAATCGGTGCAGGTGGTCCTACTAATGAAATTAATCGATTACTTGAATTTAATTGTTTCCAATCGATCTTTTTCTGGGGTGGCAGAGGGATTTATGGGGGGGGGGGGGGGGCGTCCCCACCCGTGCCCCCTTGTGGCTACGCCAATGCCCTAGGCTATAAAAGTATGCAATATAAAAAAATCGTATTTTTGGAATTTCAACCATACACAGCCCTCTCCATTTTTTTTTTGAACGCGTCATTGACTTTTGGAGCACAGCGATCGTTGAAATGACCTATATATAAATATGCTTCCATATTTTATAGTTTTTTTGAAGACATTGTGCAAGACGAATGTCTTAAAAATAAGCCATCTTTCTAAGGTGGCAGCGGGATTTCTGGGGGGGGGGGGGGGGGGGGTCCCTCCCCGTGACCCCTCTTGGCTACGCCGATGCCCTAGGCTATAAAAGTATGCAGTACAAAAATGGTATTTTTGGAATTTCAACCTTCTACAGCCCGCTTAATTTTTTTAAAGGACTTTTTGGGGCAAACCCTTTGTTGAAATTACTTATATATAAATATGCTTGCATATATTTAATGGTTTTTTTGAAGACGTTGGGCAAGTCGCATATCTTCAAAATAAGTGTGTGCGTGCGTGCGCGGGCGTGTGTGTGTGTGTGTGTGTGTGTGTGTGTGTGTGTGTGTGTGTGTGTGTGTGTGTGTGTGTGTGTGTGTGTGTGTGTGTGTGTGTGTGTGTGTGTGTGTGTGTGTGTGTGTGTGTGTGTGTGTGTGTGTGTGTGTGTGTGTGTGTGTGTGTGTGTGTGTGTGTGTGTGTGTGTGTGTGTGTGTGTGTGTGTGTTATATATATATATATATATATATATATATATATATATATATATATATATATATATATATATATATACACACGTATAATGGAACTAAAGCACCGAAACGAGGCGTGAGAAATCATTACGGTCCCTTTTCTCTCTCTCTCTCCTTCCCTCTGATATCTCCCTCGCTTTCTCTCTCTCTCTCTCTCTTTCTCTCTCTCACTTTCTGTATTTTCTCCCGTGGATGATGGGAAGGTGAGAGAAGAGGCCGTAGAACCGTTAACGACTGCGGGACCCTCCAGGAATATTGCAGCCAGATACACTCATACACCCACTTACATGTATGCCTCTCGTTTCGCTGGAGCACTTGTACGGAGTGTTCGTTTTTTTTGTTGCTTATTTTTCAATTATTTTAACGCTGCCGAGTGCATGTATAGATGTGCGGAGAGGTCGCTCGCAGATGGTGCCCTCTCGTACTTCTCGTACATGCGTGTATATGTGTAGATGTGTGTAAGTATGTGCAAGTGCATCTATGCCTGTACATAACACGGGCTCCATTAACTCCAATAAGTATGTGATCGAGGTAGAGACGTGCGAAAGTTGGGCGAGTGAATTACTGAGATCGCCGAAATGAAAGTGGAAAATGTGATCGTCCTCGTGTTTATAATCGACTGAGCAGGAGGTGAAAAAGAGACCGGGCTAGATGAGCGAGCCGCTATGTGGTACGGGGGGTTGAAGAGAGAGACAGAAAGAGGGAAGGGATGATCCGGTAGAATGGAACCCGACGCATCTTCCAGAAAGAGAAAAAGACACGAGAGGGTAAGAGAGAGAGAGAGGAGCCTCGTAAAATGGAAATCAATTACATCTACACTTAACCACTTAAACTGGTTTCGCCACGGTCCTAAAGCGCGTGAGCTCTCATCTCTCTGGCGCGTTTCTCGCGCAATGCAACATTCACTGCGCGTGTAGTATGTTCGTGTGTTTGCGCGCCTCTTGCACGCGGAAATTCGAGAGAGGGAGAGAGAGAGAGAGAGAGAGAGAGAGAGAGAGAGAGAGAGAGAGAGAGAGAGAGAGAGAGAGAGAGAGAGGAGAGACAGCGGGCTGGTAGAGAACGAGAAAATACTTTCTTGTAATATATACGTACATGGAATGTGGGTGTATGCATTTCTTCACATGTGCCCGTGTATATTTGGAGGTGATGGTTGCACGAGTGCGTGTGAGAGAGAAAGGTGGATGATGCGGTATACAGAGGTCGTATAGCAGCCGGTGAGCACCGCTGCAGGCTCTCTAGCGGACCTCTCTGCGGCGAGCCGCAGATCATTCGTATCAACATAATTACAAGCTCGGGAGCCGCCTCTCTGTTTCTCTCACCTCGCTCCACCCATCACAACATTGCACGAGCTCGTCCTCCGAAGTTCGATACATGTATAGCGTACTCATATACGCCTATCTATATCCGTACGCACACGCTTATAACGGTGTGTCTGTGTGTCCATGTATATATATATATATATATATATATATATATATATATATATACACCTTGGATATATTAATATATGGACGGTGATGCCTATATAGCGCATTTGAGTGATTTCACATCCTCCTTCGGAGAGTGCTCCCCATCCTCTTTTCCACCCCCTGTCCCTTTCTATCTCACCCACCACCCAGTTTTCCGGAGACGTGGACATGCATCATTGCTCGGGGAAGGGGGGTGGAGGAGGAGATATTACGGTGGGTCATTCGTGAAGACTCGAAAAACCAGGTTAAAAAAACGAACCATCTTTAAGGATATTCAGTTTGGGACAAAATAAGGTACGCCAAAAAAAATGCAATGTAGATGGCGATGGGTCTGCTGCATTTTGGTGAGCGTAGGGTCGAAACTTGATATAACGAAGATTTGTTTATTCCCTTCCGATAGACACCTGAAACCTTGATACATCGGCAATATATTATACATTAAGCTTTAATGGCTAATTGCTTATAAAAATTGCTCTAATTTAAAAACCTTTATTTCTTGTAGTACTAATACATATATATATATATATATATATATATATTAGTACTACAGAAAACTTATTCGCCGGGAGACAAACTTCTTTGTTCTTAATAAATATTTTTTTTGAGTGTGACATAATGCTCTTGTAGCCAAAAGAATAATATAGTACAGTCGACCCTCGATATAACAAATCTCTAGGGAAGTTCGTTATATTGAGGTTTCGTTATTTCGAGATCATGTTCCTTAAAATGTTAAAAAAAATATATATCAGTACTACAAATATATATATATATATATATGTAAATACTACAGTCGAACCTCGATATATATATATATATATATATATATATATATATATCGAGGTTCGACTGTAGTATTTATATTCTTTTGGCTACAAGAACATTATGTCACGCTCAGAAAAAAAGATTTATTAAGAACAAAGAAGTTTGTCTCCCGACGAATAAGTTTTCTTATTCGTATGTCGGCCTACTACGATTGTATTAACAGCTAAGACATTTTTTTTATTTAAATTTGTTTAATATTTACTAAGAATTTTTCTTAAAATCTAAAAGGACATATAAGTTAGAAGAAATAGGTATTTTATACCCGACAAATAGAGTTTTTCTTAACATCTAATAGGATTTTCCATAAACCCTCAGCTGGTTTTTTTTCGAGGAATTGTGTCATTTCGTCCGTCATTATTTTCTCACTTGAACGTTTTTTTCTCACTTTATATTCTTACTTACACTTAAAGCATTCCTCACTTTCGAGTTTCTCACTTTCGAAATGCAACACTGATACTTGTGCCAAAAGCATTGGCATAGGAAGAAGCTACATGGTAAGCGTATGCGTGAGCTACATCTGACGAGCGGCTGCTGTCGGGCCCGTCGCGTTGAAGGGCAAAGTGCGCATGCGCGCCTTAGTATCATAGTCTCGAAATAAGAGGTTTTCGTGATTGGAAAGTAGTATTTATTTGATTTCAGGAAATATTTATTCAAATTTTCAATTTTAAATATGGCTTTTAGTTGATGTGAAAGATCGGCACGTAAAAAAACATATTTAGTGACGCCGAATAAATGTCGTAGTTACAATCACATAAAAACTGTCTCCATACGGGTAAATATTTATTAATTTCTAATAAATTATGTTCTAAAGTGCCAATTTATCAGAACATGATAAATCTTTTTTCTGAGTGCAGCGTTGTATTTGTTGTTGTAATAATGTGGATTTAAAAAATGAAGATAAAGCATTTTTAATAAGATTATTTTGCATGTTTAACAATTTTCTGTACAACATTCCTTGTACACTTGCATAATACATGGCTACGTACTATGTACTTGGCTATTCTATAAATCATTTCATTATTTTTCTTTGCACGTTATTGTTCTGATTGATGGAAGAAATATAATAAAACCATTCTTTGAATTAAAACAAAGAATCATTATTTTTAAGGTAAACCATGATTTCGTATAAGGTAAAACGAACAACAATCTTATTAAAGAATTTTTAAGAGTTTTTAAAAGTTTGGAGTATACAAAACTGATGCAAGTGTACGGAAATTCCAGACCAATATTCTGCGATTTCACTCACACCCACGCATATGCGTGTGTGTGTATGTGTTTGTGTATATATATGGGAAAGGAAGCATTTAGATGCCGTTGTATCCATGTAATATTATTCATTAGTACATTGGGCTATTTTGAGGACGGTTCTTCCTTTTTTTTTTAACAATTCGTTGGTTTTGATGACGGGAGGGACGTCCTTCGCATGAAGTTCATGTGAATAATGGAACGATTATCTAGAGGTGATATAGAAAACATTGAGGTTGACATGATGTTGAGGGGGCTACACGGAGAAAACCCCACTTGGATCGAAATAATTGTCCATTACTTCTTTCATATAGAACTTCTTTCATGTTTTCAGCAACTCCCATTAGTGTACATTTATTTGAACCAATAATCAAGAAATGTTTGCAAGTGTAATATAGAATCATATCAAATCCACGACTTTTCGAATTCACAAATATATTCTTTTGATTGCAATGAACTTTTATTTAATCGATTATTATATTTTTTTCTACCAGAGACTAAATGCGTTGCTACAGATGACACCTGTACTTTGTGGCGAAAAAAAAATACCATTATTTCGAATCCACATTGTTAATTTTTCAATCAAGATATACTTGTCTCTATCTCATGCGACTGCTTTTGATATTGTACGGGGTACGAAAATGTTACATCTAATGGCATATTCGTTTGGATATATTAAAGAAATAATTCATTCTATTGATTATATTTTTGTACGCAGTAAAAAAAAATTGTAACAATCGCTTTATTATTTCATCCATACATCTACAGATTGTATATAGAATGATTTCTATAGATGAACATTTTATTTCAAGGATAATAAGGATGTTGAAAGAACAGAAGAGATTTTCAAATAAAATAATATGTTATTAAAATAAAATACATTTCTCAATATTTTATAGTATTGTAACAATGTCATATTTCAGTGGCGCTCCGTGTTCAGAAATTTATTTGGGTCAACCAATGTACTTTTTTTTATTCAATTGGTTTTTTTTTCTCAGTATGGTGACCCGAAAATCAGGTTTATTTTAAAACAAATAATTTTGGAGGAATAAGTAAGATGATTCAAAAATCGCCTAGACATTAATTCGTAGTTACATTAACAAAAGTGGTACAGAAACTTTTATAAAAAAAATTTAATAATAAAATAAGTCAAAAACAATCACGTAAGGGAACTTTGAACGCGGGCTCAACGGTGTACTTGATACTGGCCACCTGGTTGGTCTAGAGCAAAACGCAAAACGAGCTTTTTCAAAGTAGATAATATTGGGGACTAAGACTTGACATAGCTTTTTCGTTATCGTGTTTCTATTATAAAAAAAACCTGAATTTATTTTCCATTTTTTTGGGAATACACTGTGTCGGGTAAGATCGAGGTGAGTGTTACTGCTAAGTTTCTGTGTTTAAGTGTTTATGTGAATAGTTATTATACGTCGTGTTCCATAAATATCCGAAGTTTGTTAAAGTTTTTCTTGAATTCCCAAGGGGTTTTGGTATAGAACGCGTAATTTTGGGGATTCTCTGTCCCTTGGTACCGGACACAAAATGGCCCCGAACGCCGAACAGTAAACATGCTGTTTTTTTTTCTCGTAAGCATTTATACTTTTGATTATAACTGTTGTACGTTGTTTTGCAGGATAGAAGAATGCAGCGAAATCAAAATGGAAGAGAAGAAAAATGAAGGACAATGGACCAAAAAAATTGCTAACTGAGTTTGAGAGAAGATTCGCTGCGCTACGACGTTCCGAAAAACACCCTACATGACAGAACATCGTTATTAAACTGTGGACTATCTTTGCTCCAGGTGTTGTGCAGATTCTCCATAATTTGTCGCCATTGCCAGATGCTGCAAAAAAAACGATCAGTTTCTAGGAAGCGAAAAACCGAAAGAAGGGAAATTCTGACTTCATCACCGTGCAAAATTGTTGTCGAAAAAAAGAGAATCAAAAGAACGTTAAGAACAAACAGAAAGGAATTGGAAAGAAGTTTAAAACAGCGATAGAAGAAAATGGGAAAAAAACCAAAGGCGTAAAGGCCAAAGGAAAAGGTGGAGCTAAAGCGAAGAAAAAGCAACCGTCAACTCGAATATCGAATGTAAAAATTACTTGCGTAGGATGCCTGGAGGACCATGAAAAAGCCTGGATGCAGTGCGCCAGCTGCCGTAGATAGGTTTATGAATAATTTGCGGACATTCCTAAATGTTCGAAAACTTACATATGCGATTGATGCACAATGTTCTGAAAATGTCCGGCGCTGGGGGCTCGAAGTTAAGTCTGTCCGGTACTAAGTGCCACTTGCAGTGACGGCAATTTTTTGTACCAAAGTTTGAATAAAGCTTTTAATTTCATTTATGCAGAGGTTGCATTTTTGTCAATTTATTTCGGTTTTAACCTTTGTTGACGTATTTATTTTAAAAAAAGATGTACATTTCTCGAAGCATTTTTTTTTATTGTCCGAAAAGCTTAGGTGTCCGCCGCTAGGGGACTTAGGGGGAAGCCTTTGAAGCCACCGTTTGAAGAAGACATGGTTTCGCGAAAAACGCGTTTAAAATTTGACCAGCAGTTCTATCGTTGTAATCACAAGTTTACCTTCAATCTGCGATTTCTGCACCATAAATTAGACCTGCCTCTCTAATTTGTGTTGTCTCGAGCGTCGAAAGATTTTTCCAAGTTTTCACAGTAGCCTTCGGTGTTTTTTTCCAATAAATAATTCATTGGCATCCCGTAATTAGGAATTGAAATCGTCTGCCCGAGTAATCTTTTCCCAATCTTTTTGGTGTAGTGTAGGATGAAAAGACGGTCCTCAAACCCCAATATCTTCGGAATCATATTTCGCCCTACATATATACGCACGTGTAGGTGTACGTATGGCAAACCCCCAATAGATGAGAGCAGTGGTCGACGTCGTCCGTGCGTCTCGGCGCGGACGTGCGCTCCCGGTGGTTCGGGGTCTCCGCCGCGACAACGCGCCACACTTGCTGTATCAGCGAGCAGCGTTCGAGTTTCGTACCCTCATCCGGGGTCGAGATGTTAGTCACGCTATAAGAGCGCGGAGCGCGGAAGAGAGACAGCTAGAGAGGGAGAGAGGGAGAGAGAGAGAGAAAGAGAGAGAGAGAGAGAGAGAGAGAGAGAGAGCTTTAAAATGCGGCTGCATCTAAAAATAATTGCGCGCTGACAGGGCGTGAAATGAATTTATTTAATTTCAGATAGGTATAACAGAATTACACGGCAGTTGAAGGTGCGATGAAGCTTGGGTCGCGCGGGGCGAGAGAACACCGCGCTAAAGGTACAGTGTAGAGTGAGAGAGTGAGAGAGTGAGAGAGTGTGTGTGAGAGAGAGAGAGAGAGAGAGAGAGAGGAGAGAGAGAGAGAGAGAGAGAGAGAGAGAGAGAGAGAGAGAGAGGAGAGAGGGAGAGAGAGATGAGGAGAGAGAGGAGAAGGAGAGAGGAGAGACGAGAGAGAGAGAGAGAGAGAGAGAGAGAGAGAGAGAGAGGAGGGAGAGAGAGAGGGAGAGAGAGAGAGAGAGAGAGGAGAGAAGAGAGAGAGAGAGAGAGGGAGAAAGGGGAAAAGAAAGGAGAAGGAGAAGGAGAAACAGCGAAACTCAAGATGACGATATAACCATGGGCAGGAGAAGGGAGGCCTGAATGCTTGAAAAGGTCGCGAAAAGATCGAGAGAGAGAGAGAGGGGGAGGGAGAAAGAGAGGAGAAAAACAAGAGTCTCTCACTGTCGAAAGCCTCTGAAACCTTAGCGGAGGTGAGACGAGAAACAGAGTCGACGTATACTCGATGGTGAGAGCGGCCCAGAGGCAGAACGGAATTTCGTTGTATACGAGACCTTCCCTCGAGCCTCGACGAACGAGAGCTTCTATCGATCGAAATGCACGAGCTACGAACGGAGACAGAGTGATTTGGAAGACAGGTAACTAGGTAGAAAGAAGAGACAGAGAGAGAGAGAGGTAAGTACAATGGGACAAAAGAGGAGAGCCCGTAAAGATGAAGAAAAAAACAACGAGAAATAGAGAGCAGCAAGAGAATCGTTTTGTAGCTAACCTTTCCACTCCTTCATATCTCCCAACTCGATTTGATACGTTACCGTGAATAATTCCATCGAGATGATGAGACACCCAAGTATCGGGGATTCGGATTCGGGAAGGTGGATGAGCATCTCTCATCGGTGCAATGAAAATACGAACGACTGATTAATTAAAAACCATTTATTTTCTCGTTCTCACCTTAACGTGTTCCTTTTCATCTACGGGACTTTTCTTTCTCGCATTGGTATATTCTACATTCAGTGAGATGAATTTTCGCTACAATTACACGCTTTTCTTTTCGTTCTTATACATATATATATATTTGATATATTTATAGTATTTACAAATCCTCTCGTCAGAAACGTCTGTACGATAAAGACTAAACGATTATTTCTCTTTACTCCCTGTCGTTATAATACTATCGTGGTATGGTACAGCTCCGTTTTCCGAGGTGGAAAATGCCAAAGGGGTTGGCGGGGAACGCGAGGAACAAAATACACTGTGACCTCTATTATCGGGACCTCCGCGGGTGCAACAGACCCCCACTGTGTGCCGAACATCGATCGGTGTAACGCATGGTGGGAGAAGCTCTACGCCCCAGCGGAGGCTCGAAGAGCTGGGCAATAAGAGAGGGCGTGGAGGGGAAATAAGGTACCCCGGCTGCGCAGAGTCGGTTGCAGTGGATGGTGCGCAACCTCTATTTTCGCAAGTGCGATGCGAAGCCGGCCTCGCCGCTGTGCCGATAATAGAGGGCACAGTGTAACAGTGCAGAACGTCCCAAGTGAGAAATTGCACAATATTGCACCGAGAGAAATGATTTCGAGTTATATAAATGAGCTACATTTGGCGTATTTTTGTTTAAAGCAATCGTTTTTGCTGTCGTTTACCTTCACAAAAATATTTTACATACTTGGAGAAATGATTATATTTGAAGAATATCTGGTACGTCAAATATACTTTTCATTGGGAGTCCATTTACGGATATCGCTCGTTTAATACAAATATACGTTTTATTGGAGTATTTATTCACTGACTGAATGATTTACTAGATTGAAATAACTCCGTGACACTGTCTCAGGAGAAAATCGTCTCGCGTCATGATTGTATCATGGATAACCTAAAAACCTGACCCTCGTAGCTTAAAAAATGAAAATTCAATTATTGAGTGAATTGAGAAACTACTAAAAATTCGTCACTTCTGATTCGTGATTTTTTGGTGACAAGGTCCATGAATTTAGTGAAAAAATACCAATAGGAAAAATATTTGTCGATGGAATGTATAGGTTATAGGAATTTAATTAAAAAAATACTACTGAGTTTTTTAGAATAGAGCATACATTTCTCTATTAGAAGCAGAATTCTGTTTTGATCAAATAAAATATGTGTGTAATTTGAATATGTCACTTTATATAATTTAAACCAAATTTTATTAGACTCATATACTATACAGGGTGTCTCGCTTATCTCTGCCACCCGAAATAACTCGGTAATTATCGAGGTCACCAAAAAATATTCCGGACAAAAGTTGTACGGTGTGAAGAGTGCCATCAAATGCGACCAATTTTTTTAAATTTCGGTGTAGGCTCTGACGGAGAGTGAAGGTCACCTCCACTTTTCCGAATGGAATGGTACATTTTTTTTCAACCATCTTGTGGACCACCTCAAGCTGCATAAAAAACATTACGGGGCCAAAGTCGTTCAAGGTCATTCAAGGTCAGTATCGGTTATACAAATCTAAATAGGTGACCTTGAATGACCTTGACCGAAGTGCTCCACACTAGCCGCATAAAAACATTAGGAAGTTGAAGTCGGTCAAGGTCATTCAAGGTCACCTATTTAGATTTGTATCAGCGATACTGACCTTGAATGACCTTGAACGACTTTGACCCCCGAATGTTTTTTATGCAGCTTGAGATGCTCCACAAGATGGTTGAAAAGAAATGTACCATACCATTTGAAAAAGTGGAGGTGACCTTCGCTGTGCGTCAGCGCCTCTACCGAAATAATAAAAAAAATGGTCGCATTTGATGGCCCCCTTCACACCGTACAACTTTTGTCTGGAACACTTCTTTGTGACGTCGATAATTACCGAGTTATTTCGGGTGGCAGATATGAGAGGGACACCCTGTATACGATTTTTTTTTCGATTTGGATTTTTTTCAAATATGTCTTGCGATAAACCATTTCTTCCGGTGCGATATATGCTCTCACGTTTATAGCCGCAATTTCTCATTTGGGATTTTATTTTCACTTTTTTGTTTTTCGACGATTTTCGGAAACGGCGCCTTCCGAATGGTCGACATTCGCACTCTCGTTAAGATCACTGAAATATAAATACGATATACCCGTACGCACACACTTACAATCGATAATTATTTACAGCATTCGTCCTGATCAGCAGCGCGAACGATGAGAGAATTCGCTCTCACGCGGTTTCGCACGTCTTCCTTCCTATTACGACCTATCGCTGTTTTATCGTTAATTATATATATATATGTTTTTTCCGATAACTTACACTGTACACTATACATCTACTTACATCATAAGTATGCCGTCTAATGATCGCGCGCCGAATGATTCTCCGGTGAAGGTGTAAACACTTTCGTCGTCCTATGATATCGCAACAATTGTTTTACGCGTGCGCGAAAATCCGAGTATATTTTGTTCGCGTTTGAAAATCAAAGCTCGGCGAGCCGCGCAATACAGGTGAGTCGAAAAAAGTGCCCGGCGTCCACCCGGGGTCATCCTCGTAAGTAGTATCACCACATTACAATAGTTACGACTATTACAACAAATCCTATATCTTTTCGACCGCACATCGACGTCCACGAGTTCACGCGCGTGACGAGAGACGGCGATACAGTTCTTTGGCTCTTGATTTATACATCTCCTTTCCTATATGTATATTATCGAAATGATTGAAACAACGATGAAACAAAAACGCTTTTACTGTCGTACGACATCACGAGACTCGTCGTTTCGCTAGGAATTAACGGTAACACAAGTCAACAAAAAACAAAATCTTGGCGCCGACAAAATTTGTATGATTTTTTGTCAAGTGACTACTGATGAGACCTATACCAACCTATATTTTAAGCTACTAGACAGAGTGTTTAAATAAATTTAAATTCCATAGTGAGTGTCTTCAGTTCGTTAAGGGATTATCACAGTGTAACGTTTTCAAAAAGTCGATTTTTTTTGCTTTATGTGATATAATAGACGGTTATAAACATTCTGTTCATATACTTACATAAACGTAAGTAGACAATTTTTACGAAAATTCAGCACTCGAAACCTTTAAGGGAGACTTTGTCCTTGAAAGAGCAGCGGGAGATGTTAGCGGCTCAACATGAGCAGCTAGAAGAAGAGGAGGGATGCCTCTATGGACCAGGCATTGCCGATTAGCGGTAATTACAAACACATTTGTGTAAACACATTACAAAACTTTAAACGCGTTTTTTCTCGAAAACACGTTTTTGAAAATGGCTGACATTCTCCTGACCGATGTAATTAACAAATCGACCTGAAATTTGGAAAGCATGCTCACAAAATATGTCTTCACGGAATGACGGATCGTTTTTTCGATAGATACATTTTTGCATTTATTATTTATCTTTTTATGCGAAAAAAAACGCGAAAATTCGATTTTTTTTTAAATTGCCGCCATTTTCCGAAATTTGTACTAAACGAAAAACCCATCCGTCATTCCATGACCAAAGGGTCACAGATTGATAATATGCTTCGAATTTGTGTTTCAGATCAACAAAGAGGGGGCAGTGATGTCAGCCGTTTACCTCCCGCGATTTGAGGACCTGTTTTCGCGGAGCTGCAACGGCCGGCATTTTGGTTTAAAAAAAAAAATTTTATGTCCTGTATATCATGAATAAAAGCAAGAAAAAAACCGCACTCAAAAAGCTTCACGCGTTTCCTTTAAAAAAAAAACACCTGAAATATGGCACTCCAAGGACAAAGTCTCCGTTAACGCGTTTTTCTCGAAATGTCGCTTTTCAAAACGGTGTGCACTCTCAAAAAACGAGTTTGAAGCTATCCGTCTCAAATTTTGACACATTTTGCCATTCTTTAGCTTGCTGAGCTTTTTTTAATCTTCATATTTTTTTAACGAAAAACTGTCGAAAACATAGGGTAAATTCGATTTTTTTCAAAACGCAGCCATTTAGTCAATTTTGTTTAAAAAAAACTCCATAGGAAGACAGCGGCTTACGTACTGATTAATAATCTTTTTAGACATTTTGTTTCAGATAATATTTACGGCCACAACCGTGTACATCGTGAGGACTCCTTTTTGTCAAAGACATTGTCAACCATAAAAAATAAAGTAAAAAAATAAAAATAAACCTTTAAAAATGTATTTTCTGTTCTTCATGAGTGCTTTGATTTGACATTAAAAAATCAGACTAATCGGCGTGTTTTATCACCGTTACACTGTGATGATAACCCTTAAGAAAGTTTTTTTATTTTATTCGAATTTTTGTTTCGTTATAGGTTAATTCAGTGATATGTCGACGGTAGCAAACCGAAGACGAGCTTGTTCGAACTACCCTAATACATTTTGATATATATGCGGACAATATATTATTTGAAAAATTGGAAAAATGATTACGGATTTTTTGAAAAGTGTATTTTTTCTCATTTCGGGATAGAAATGAAGGATCAAATATTGCAGACAATGTTGGCTGCTTCAGTGAAGAAGGAGCCAACATCACATCACATCACATGATGATGGCCGATTACGTTTGGGCTTTGATGCGCGACTGCCTCGATAAGTCTCACTCAAGAAAAGTACGGAAAAGAAGCTTACTCAATGTAAGCTTTTTTTGGGATTTTTGGATTTGGATTTTATCAAATATTTGATAAAATCCAAATTCTTCGATAAAATTGGATTTTATTCTTTAAAAAATTATATTTCCGTCTTCTTACCTAGAATATCGAATATTAAGTGTTGAAATAGGATCGGTATAGAGACAAGATTTATAAAAAATATACAGTTTTGCGGCACCAAATCGGCTGTTGAGCTGTGTAGTCGCGCCGATGAGTTTATCAATTCCATCGTATTTTCCCTTTATTATTTCGGTACAATGCGATTTTTTTTTCCGGAAGTTGCGCTACACCCTGATCATTTGGGCTGCACGTGCGGAAAATTGTCAGGACGGACCTCTATAAAATAGCAAGCCTTCAAGGGCTCATACGTGGGTGTCCAGGTTGCTCAAGTACGGCGAGCACCTAGTCAAATATCACTGAGGCACCCCAAAGGAGAAAAAACAATTTTGGACATAAAACTTTTCGAAACTGGACGTCAGAAAATGAACTGTGTCATGTATAGACACATCATGAGGTACTGATCGTCGCTAAATCCTGATCTGATATTAAAATCTGATAAATCCATATGCGGAATAACGCGGAGAATTACGAAAACCAAATGGTCATTCGAATTTCAAACCGCTGTGCAGAACTTTCCCGACTTAGAAATGAATTGCCCGTGCATTCCCTTCCAAAAGTGAGTTTCGGTGAGAATTTTGAGTACTTTGCGATGACATTAAAATCTGAAAAAAAATCAACCGTTTTGACGATGCTAACAACATTGGTTTTGAATAATGAGAATGCCAAAAATTAATAAATAAATTGTTTAAACAAAAATTTGTTCAAAAAATGTCCGGTAAACTTGATTTTTTGTGACATTAAATAAATTATGATATTTTTCTGAATACAGTTGATTTTTTTGAGAATATTCTCTCTATTTCGAAAATCCCGTTTTTGGATTTTTTCAGAGACTGTACCTATGACACTGTTCGTTCAATACCCCGAACACTTCTCGGGACATTGCTCCGAAAACACATTGACCATTTGTGACTCTTGATCCATTTTTTTATTGAATTTTTTTAATGAATATAGAAAGAAAATTCTACAAAAATTCATACCTATTCAGAAAAATCTACGAATTCATTTTATAATAGAAAAAAAGTACCGGACATTTGTTGAACAATTTTTCTTTCAATAATTTACTTACAACTTTTTGCATTATTATTACCGGAAATTAATGTTCTCAGCATCTTCAATGTGGTTGATTAAAAAAAAACTTAATCTCATCGCAAAGTAATCAAAATTCTTGCCGAAACTCACTTTTGGTACGGAATGTACGGGCAATGGATTCTTAACAACAAAGATTCAACGAATTTAAAAAAAAACTAAATTCGTATTATTACTATCCTAGACACCTCATTTTCTTGACATTCAACGATTTCGGGAGCGCAAACGACGCTAGTTGAATAATTCAGTGACAAAGCTAACTTAGGGTGTCTATCGGGGGCCCTCAGAGAAAAAGTGTGACGATCTTCTCAGGCTTCAAAACCCGCTTTCCACTAAAGCTGGGAAAAATTGACGTGGGTCCAAGACCAAAGGCCTACCACAATTTCCGCACGCGTACTCGAATCCGATTACAATTTTAAAAAAACGCCGATTTTTCTTCGATTATCGCGATGAAAATCACCTTCCGACGAAATTTTGAAAAAATCGCCCTTCAATAATAATAACGATAATTAGTCACTGGTAAAACGATGACTGGACCCGAAAATTCGTAAATTCTCAAAGTTTTTTCCGTCACTTGGCGTTCCCGCAGGTCACGCGGGGTTGATCGCGGACGTAAAAGGGTTAATTGGGACTGTTGGTGCGTTGTCGCAAAGGTGGCGTGGTAGAGTTTGGATTGTGATAAGGAGCGTATCTTACGGGCCCGTTCGAGGTGAGGGATGAGGGTGAGGTGCGCCGCGAGATGATCGAGACGGGTGAAGGTTGCCATGACCAGGACATCCCGTGATAGGGAAAGCCACCGGTCGATGACGGGGGTGGCGGCGGTGTCGCGTAAGGCGTTGGTGTGCCACCCCTGCTGCCGTAGAGGAGAGCCGCTGCGGCGGCGCTCGAGGGTGACGTCAGCCAGGGCGACAAGGGATGCGAAGGATGTTGGCCGGGGGCCCCGGGGTTGCCCTCGTGCTGCTGTTGGGTCATTGCCAGATGCTCGTACAACCTTACCGAGGGTACGCCGCATCTTACCAATTGCTGCTCCATCAGCTCCATCGGATCTCTGCAACGAGAAGAACGGAAAACACAACACGATCAATCGCGAGCTCTTTAAACACTTTTTTATGCGTATTATCATTAAGGCCGTCTTCTAGTCTAGAATTTTGAAAACATCGATTTTTTTGCATATTTTCAATGTTTAGTGTTTCACGAATATACCCTCCAAAAGAAATTTCAAAATTCCAAATATTTATGGAGTTACAGCAGTGGTTAGTGAGGTGATGCTAGCAAGGGACATCGGAAAACTTTGATTTTGATGAAAAAGAAGGGGGATTGTATGGACCAGGAATCGCCGATTATTGAAATGTAAGTATATGTACCATTACATGATTCAGACTGCCTGGAACTTTCATCGAATCTTTAAGGTAGTACCTCCACAGAAGAGTTGAATTAAGAAATGGTTGAAATTTGACATATATGTTATTTAATACATTATCCAAACATCTGTGCAATTTGAATAAGTTTGACCATCCCAAACCTGAGATATTTACACTTAAAGTTGGCTTGGTTTACACGTAACAAATGCGTTATGATGGGCAAACAGAGCGTCATTAATTCTACCGTCAAAACTAAAATTAAGAAATTGATACAAAACGAGGATAAGCTAGAGTAAGATATCACGAATAATGTGAAAAAAAATGAGAATGATTCACCATCTAGTTTCCAAGATATAACCATGAGAAGCCCTCACAATTTTGGTGCAAAGCCTGGAAAAAAAAACAATTGGGGCAAAGCCTGGACAGTTCTGGCAAAAAGTTTACTGGCAATGGTAGATCAAAAACACAATATAAAATATATTTTACGGCAATAAATGATATCCATCGTATTATCTACTAGTACCGAGTCAATATTGCGTAGTTTTTAATTTTATTTATTACTAATTGAACCAATAATCAGTCTTTTAAACATGAACATAGGATGTAAACTTTTTGTTGAGATTTTCGCAGAGGAACTACCTTAAACGCGTTTTTCTCGAAGCTACTTTTTTCGATACGGTTGACATGATATCTCAAGTTGTAATAAACCGATTTATTCGACATTTTTTATGAACCTTCTCTATACACCCCTCTACCTACTAGATTTATCGCGAACGTACATTAAGGGCTAACATCACGGTAAACGTCTAAAATTAAGCGATGTTTTTATTGGTAGGATACAAGTATTTTGTTGGTAGGTACAAGTAAGAGGATAATAATATTCGAGGATGTTATTAGTCATATCATCAACTGAACAAAAACAAGATGTATATTAAAAAATTATACAAAATGGTGACGCTGGAGCCATATTCGCAAGGCATGTTGAATTTGAGACACATTGTGGCACGCAGTATAACTAACGCAAATTTGAATGTGGAAAAAAATTCTATTAATTTCGTGAGTTTAGCTAGATAAGTACGTAGGGGATTTTGCAAATATCCATTTTTCTGCTATTGGCAAGTTATTGTGTTATTGGCAATGTTATTTCGAGCACTGACGGAATCAAACTCGGTACGAATAGTTTGAGAGCCTCGAAACATTCACTTCATCAGCTTTTGCTAAATTGGTAGGTTTACCCATGGTAACGTCCATTTTCTTTTTTGAAAAACCTGCTGAGACTGTGGTAGAACGAGCGAAGAACTGGTTTCCGTAGTCAATTGTTCAAGGAATTGCTCCAAGCATCAACGTTTAACTGATATGCAGTTATTATTGTGCGGAGCCTCTGTAATGTGAATCTTGTAGGCTCGTTTGATCAAGCGGGAGCCTGAATTAGAAGGTCCAAAAAGCATTTTTTCGGGATTTTTTTTAGAAGGGAAAAAACAAGTGAGCCCAGTAAACATTAAGGTATATTTTCACGTATAATTGAAATGTATCCAAAAAAATGTTCAACATGAAACAATAAATGACTGCAGATTTATCAGCCTATTCCCCAATCGGCGGGAAATATGCAGCACGTAATTCTTGACTGAACCAAATAAACCAATAAAATTTTCAATTTTCATATATTTTTCTTCTGGGTGAGTTAAGAAAAAGCTGCAAAAATCGTGAAATTATTACTTTTCTCAGGTTTGAAAATAAACGTGTTTAAAAAAACATTTTACCGTACTATAAAAATTATTTAAAAATACTTTTTCAACGACTTTTTTAATTCACTCTGAAGAGATTTTCATACTGAAGAAAATAAACTTTGGTTTGATTCAGTAGGTCGTTTAGTTTTTTTGCTATCACGCCCGCCAATTTGGAAAAAGCGTGAAAATGAAAACTGGAAAAAAACGCGCTCCAATTTTTACAATATGAGGAAATATCAATATCAAATATCAATCGCTTCTCTGCTTTTGGCCTTGTATCTTCAAATTGTTTTACAATGGCCTCTGTAACTTTGTAAATATATTCTCGGATACTTTACCTATCGATTTAAGCAATAAAAAAAAAAAAAAAAAACGATTTTTCGGACCTTCTAATTCAGGCTCCCTTAAGCCCTTTGTCTCCACGCACTCACACGTGTACTCGTAGATTTGAGTACGATTGAGCCCAATATGAGGATGTACACTTTCGGGAGCTGCGAGCAGCTTTGACTGTGTTCCATGCTGCCAATATGGCTTCATAACTGTAGGAAGGGATATATGTATACTTATATCGATAGGCATGTGTGCATATATTTGTGTGTGTGTGTGTGTGCGCAGCGAAGTGGCGCCGCGTGATGAATGATTTCGTGAGCGAGCCGCCACACTTAATTAGCCTCAATCAGGATTCGATTGTTAATCGATTTGACGCTTGATTATAATCGACAGGAAGAACGTGGGCTATGTGGCATCTTGTTTCCCTCCACTGTTTGGCATTATGCATAGGGTATTTATGTAGACATACATATATGTGTGTGTGTGTGTGTGTCTGTGTGTGTGTGTGTGTGCGCGTGCGTGCGTGCGTGCGTGCGTGCGTGCGTGCGTGCGTGTGTGTGTGTGTGTGTGTGTGTGTGTGTGTGTGTGTGTGTGTGTGTGTGTGTGTGTGTGTGTGTGTGTGTGTACATATAGATACATAACTCACGTCATTCTCTCGCACCATAGACGATTGGGACAGTTTACTCGTTTTTATTTTTGTTTTCTTTTCCACTTGACCCCCCTCCCCGTATAAATTAGGATCCTTTATGTGTCCTCATCGTTACAGCGACAACGCGTCGTTCCTTAATGAAGCTACGTCATTTCCTACTCTCGTGATTGCGTGCTCAGTCGTCTGGCGCATGACGAAACGAGGAAGACAACGAAAAAAGGGGAAATGAAGAGGTATGAAAAAATTGTGGCTGTCAGGAACAATGGAAGGCGGTGCTGAATTACTTTGGTTCGATGGTGACAAGCCTTTCGCGTTGTTAACGGCTAAATTAAATGGCAGTTTTATCGTTGCGGATCTTTCGAGTCAGCTTAATTTGGCAACGATGGAGTTTCTTCATTATGTTGTCGCGTCTTGAGATCGCAGGGTCATGTTCATTTGTCTTTATGAATTAAATATGAAATATGATAATGCGAAATAAGGTATATAGGAGCTGCGAATCCCAAACGGGATGTCGTCAATGGTTCCAGAGTTCCTGTGCTCTTGATGACTTTTAGCATCCCGTGCTTTCTTAATTTTACACCCCACGTTCGCTATCACTGGACAATTTCCAGTTTCTGGAAGATCTGAGTGCGGACCACGATCGCTTTCCTGATCCATCACTGCGGCCCAATTTGCAGGTAGTCAGGGATATTTTGGAAATCCTGAGACGATAAAGGCGGCTGTAGGGTAACTAAGGGAAAGACGGTGCGAGGTGCGATGAATTATAAACCTAGCTACTGAGCAGTGGGTGCGAGCACTGTGCTCCTGTTTGAGTTTGAAGGGGTGGCTGGGAGGTGAATGATTGTAAATACGGTCTAAATGTGTTTAAATTTGTTGTTCGAGTTTATTATAATGTTGCTAAGGTTGATGTTCATCTCAATGATAATTATAATACTGATTAAGTGCCTACAATAGTACCGTAGGTACTTGATATTTTTGTGTAAAATGTTTCCTTAATAAAGATGACGATTTGATTGTGAAAAAACGTTGTTTTTCATTTAATTCCATGTTTAATACATATAGTATTATTATTTTTTAATAAAGTGACGTCAAAGTAACCCTTAATCTATGACATAAGTTGCATGCAATGCCTTGTCAAAGAAATCCCACATTCGAGGTTACTTTGACACTTTAAAAAATATATATAATTGTGAGGGTGGAGGGCTTGACTTTAATACATTTATTAGCCAAAGGATACATCGTTCGATTGGAGCAAAAAAAGTTGGAATTTAGGATGTTAAAAAAAGGTTACCTACAAAAAACTTCCAAAACCTGTTCAAAGTAACTCCATTTTACGTGCGTAAAAGGTACATTAGAAAGACGTGTTAAAGTAATGAGAAAGGGTAAAATGAAACTAGTAGAGCTTTTGGTTCCTTTTTTTAGTTTTAAGGCTGTTTCGGCTCTTTATGTAATTAGAAGAGTATGTGGCTTCCGTATTGAGGATCAGCGTTGTCAATTAAAACATCCGATTGGCTGGTGCAGTGATCTGGAACGATGACTGCAACCATATAAGGAATACCTGAGACACGAGAGCTTCTGTAACGGAGCTCCCAGCCCTGATGATGCAGACTGTAACGTTTACGAAACATCAGCACATCGCCGATCCTCAACCCAGCCTGCATCCGGAAGCCACATACCCTTTTGGTTCCTCTTCAACCGGTGTTTCTACCAGAGGAAGAAGAAGAACTAGCAGATGATTTAAAACATATGGAAGCCAGATTATTTGCACTAAATACTACAGAACTTAGACGATTGGCTTATCAAATAGCTGGTATTGAGAATAAAACCATTTTTATATGCGAAAGATGCCAATAACTCTTGTCCCATTGTGCTCCGAGCGCTGTTTCATGTTGCTTCGCATATGGGGTAAGATGGGAAAAATAAATGTTCGTTTGGGTTTGTTTGTTGTGTATTTGGCGGGATCAGCTTGGTGTCGTGTATTATGAGTTGCTCAAACCGAACGAAGCCATTACTGGGGCTCTCAACCGGACACCATTGATGAGATTGAGCCGAGCACTCAAGGAAAAACGCACCCACTACTACTCCAGACACGACAAAATTATTCTCCTGCATGACAATGCTCGTCCACGTGTTGCGACGCCGGTCAAAACCTACTTGGAAACACTCAATTGGGAAGTTTTACCACACCCGCCGTATTCACCAGACATCGCTTCCTCGCTATCATTTATTTCGATCACTGTCGCACGGTCTGTCTGAACAGCACTTCACATCATATGAAGATACCGAAAATTGGGTCGATTTGTGGATAGCCTCAAAAGATGAAGCGTTCTTCCGACGCGGTATCCATATGATGCCAGAAAGATGGGAAAAAGTAGTGGCTTGCGATGAACAATACTTTGAATAAAACCTAAAGTACCGTTCTTTCACAATGAACGCCTAATTTTTTATTTCAAAAACCGCGGACACTTATTTGTACTCCCAATACATGTCGTATGCTACCAATCCGAAAGACTGATTTTTCGTTTCCAAAATTAAAAGATCAATGCATGTTGATTAGTTTGAAGGAACAATTAAAGTTGACTGCTTCATATGTATCGTTTTATTCGAACATGACCTTAGATTCTCATCTTGCCCCTGCTTCCCCAACTTGCCGAATTGCAGTTGGGTTTCCAGCGGAAAGTCAATGGAACCGCGCCTCGCTTGGTGGTCAGCTCTGAAGCCCGCGGCTAAGCAACCACCCATTCAAGTATTGACGAACGATGTCGGTCCATCGCAAATGTGTTTCTGACAGTAAACACACACCCGCACGTTCCAAGTGACGTACATCGTCTACGTTTCCAAGGGAATCTTAATCCCCCGGGATGAACTTCTAGCGGTTGCGCACAGAAAAGTGATGAGACTTGATAGTCTCTCGACTCTCCCTTTCCCTTCGCCGATGGACCGAAGAACTGGCGGAGAAGGCTTAAGCTCTTGTATCATTTTCACACCAGGCCTCTTTTTACATACAAGAAAAAAATGAACGAAGACGATATCGTATATGCATATAGGATGATCGGTGGTACAGATCCCGCGCCCGATGTCCACGACCTATCATTCCTCGCTCCCGCTCTTTCGCCCTGCCGGTTCTCCGAATGAACTCTTCGCGCCATGCGATACCCTCGCATTTCTCGATATCAAAATATCACTGTCCGTTCCCCACTCTCTCTATCTCTTTTTCCAACCGGATGAAAAACGCGTTACTTTTGTCCGCGTTGGAAAAAACCTACCAACCTAGGAATTGAAGAAGAGAAGAAGAAGAAAGGGCGTTCAAGAGGATGAAAAAAATGCGCGGTAACTCGATGAGAGAGAGAGCGCGATGGAGGCGTGAAAAAAATTGAAAAAAAAAATCAAAGAACGAGGTGAACGTTTGAGAGGTGAGAGGCGAACAATGGGTCCGGTGTATGGGTGTGTGTACATGAGGTGGTGGATTTGAAGCGCGCAGAGTTGGCTCGTCTCGGTTACTGGTCCGGCTCTGCTTAGCACGTAACTCGATAGCCCAGCAGCAGCTCTCGACGTCTCTCCTCGCCCTTTTATACACACGCTCTCTCTCTGGAGGTCTTTATATACATATATGAATATATGTACATATATGCGCAATCCTATACCGTTTTCTTACTCTTTCGTTTTTTAATCTGATTCTCTGCCTCTCTTCCTCTCTATACCGTCCTCTCTCGCTCTTTCTCTGGCCTGGTCGAAATGTTGCGAAGTATAAGAAGCGAACGAAATGACGACGGGGACGCGGAGGCATAGGCATATCCACTACACACACACACACACACGCAAACACACACACACACACACACACACACACACACACACACACACACACACACACACACACACACACACACACACACACACACACACACACGCGCGCGCGCGCGCGCACGCACACACACACACACACACATGCACACACACACACACACACACACACACACACACACACACACACACACGCACGCACGCACACACACACACACACACACACACACACACACACACGGACGCACACACTCGAAGGGAGGGAAACGGAAAAGGGAAAGAGAAAGGGATTAGGGGGCCTGGGGCTAATCGCCGTCCGCTCTCGGACGTGCCGGACCACACACCGTCGCACCGCCGACGTCGTCGTGTCGTTTTCTCGTTGCAGGCTCCTGCCGATCCCGTTGCAACCCCGATTCCTCGCGCAGGTTATTCGCCATCAGCCTACTCCTTGCCTTCTCGTCACATGTAAACACACACCCACACATGGCGAATATATGGCTGTCGAAAAGAGTGTTACGGGACCACCAAATTTCTCGGACGCGTGTTACGATTTGGGGAACGCGAGATTTCCGATCGATCGAAAGACGATTGGGCGAGGTTTTATTGTCACTTGTGAATCGGCGATCGGCTGTTGAATTTAGTGATCAGCGTCGAGCGTTTCAATGATGAATGTTCGTTTAAGGGGCTATACCAGTGTGACACTTTGAAAAAATCGATTTTTTTGCCGCTTTCGACGGTTTATACCTTCAAGAATATCATTATCATTTATATCATTTATATCAATATCATTTTATCTTGCAAAAATCGATAGGTCAATCTTTAAACGCGTTTTTCTCGAAATGAGATTGTTCAAATTTGCTGACATTGTAACTCAAAGAGCAATTATCCGATTGACTTGAAAATTGAACTGAGTACTCTTGAATATATTTACTCTACAATGACGTAGGATATTTGAGGTTGGATGAAAATTGACGATTTGGCATTGAAAAAAACGACCATTTTATAGGCAAGAAAACAGACTTTTTTTCGTAACTACGACATTTTGTTAGATTTTGATATTTTTCGAAAATCCTACGTCATTGTACAGGACATACCTTCCAGTTTAACGACATTTTTTCCTTTTTCGGTTGTAGCTACTCAATCGGCCGGAATCATGTCAGCAGTGGAGGAACTTTTTTTTTGGCGCCTCCGAAGGCAGCGCATACGTCGCTTGGATCTCAATATTTTTCTATGATAAAATTATGTAATATAGGTCAAATATAGACAAATATATTCTCAATTTTCCGAAACATTCGATTGAGTATTTTTCTTCCAAAAAATTCCCGAACATCACCCAAAATTTCAGCGTTCACACTGGTATAGCCCCTTAAAGTTGAATGTCCAATCGTAGTTCGGTCTTGAATTTTAGTCAAGTTCGTTTTCGAGAAAAAAATAATATGAAAATATACATTTTGGCGACGTTTCTCGTGAAAAATCTTCAATTGCGCTGGAATTCCAGATTGTTGCTTAGAAATATTGAGGTGGAGAGATATTAATGAACATTTTGCTAGTCATTATGATATATTTTATGAATACACAGGCAATTGGAGAACGGAGGTTTCCATGCTCGTTTAGTAAATATTAAGTTTTAAGGTGTACGTCAATCTCGGCTTGGTCACATTGGTTGTATGGTGGAACGATGTTACCATTTTCGTTTCTCGTGTATAGCTTCCGCATTCGTCGAAGAAGTGATACAAAAAACGAATATTGTGTGCGGGATAGTGTACAGAACCATGTTACCGAAAACAAAACGGGTTACTGATATAATTGATGCGAATGTATGAAAAATATATTACCGGTTTAAGAAGAAATACCGTAAAAGGGGGTTGAATTGACATTGAGGGTAATTTCGACAATTTTTGGGGCTACTTTAACAGGGCGCCAAAATACGGTTTAAATGGGTGCGCATTTTAATGTGTTCAAATTTGTTGTTCAAGTTTAATATAATGTTATTAAAGTTGATTGTAATGTTGCTCAAGTTAAGTTTGTTCTCAATATTAATTGTGAGACTACTTGAGTGCCTATAATAGCGGCTATTTTCGAAGATAAGGGGTTGGACGTAACATAACTTTATACGAATTTTATTATTCCAAACAACTTTTGTTTGAAACCTTTTTTGATCGGGCTATTAATTATCGAGATACGGCGATTTTTAAGTTTTCAACCCCTATTTCTTAGGGTTGGGGCGAGTTGAGGGGCAACATTTTATTGGGGTTACTTTCAGTACGCAACCATCTACCTTCAAGCAAAAATTCATATTCTACGATGAAAAGTGCTGGGTCTTCGTATCTTTCACCGGGCTAAGTAAGCGTCGGAAGTATGGGAATAGCAGAACCAATCGAAGACCCAGCGCGCCAATTTCAAATACGTTAAAGCCAAATGCGCCTAAGTGGAACTTATAAATTCATTTATTATGATGTATTCCCATTTTGTAGCATCGACTTTTTGTAGCAACAACTTTGCAGCGTACTCATATTTTTTTTCTGAATCTTTCGTTGCCTTCTTTTGCTCTGACATAACCCCTGAAAACGCGCGTAACGCAGCTGCGACCTGTGACAGTCACTGCAGTCATTGGCTTATCATAAGCCAATGTATTTTTTTTTCCTCAAATTCAGACAATTTGAGGAAAATTTTGCACACAGCGATGAGGTGTCATTTCGTCTTAAAAAGGTTCGCGATATTCAGTCCTCCACATGATTAATATTTTTATACCATAGGTTAGTACTGGTGACGTCACGCAATCTATTAGCATAGGAACTTATTGTTAGTTTCTCCCCCCGCCCTCCAACAATGACTCATCAATAACCTTAAAGGCCAATTGGTGCAGTTGGTGTGTCTGGTATAGATACTACCTGTGGCTAAGTTCACCATTTTTTTAGAGGGAACTGTGTCACATTGTCCAGATTGTTATTTGTCTTTTTTAATAAGGTGTAGATAAATTCGAGAAAACTTTGTAGTTTATTCTTCTACTACGTATCCACATTTAAAAGAGTATCAGTAATCTGGTTAACGATCGACAACCCGTGTATGTTCTCAATGCATTTGTTTTTATATAAATACCGCTAACAAAGTAAAACTCGAATATTAACAATCGTCATTTCGAAGCAGATACTTTGCCTTCGTTGGAAAAGCAAATTTCATTCGTAATAATCTCATCTCGTCTAATAGACAAACTTTCATTACGAACGTGTTCCATTGCAAAGTGATAATTCGAGGCCGGAAGTCGTCGCTCGATTCACCATAATTCATTCAGCCCGACTTGAAAATCATACGATATTAAACATAAGTACATTAAAACTTGATTAAAGAACAAGCCGAAGCCCTGTATGCATATCCATTAACTCGATCTATTCGCGTTGTCTGTCGAAAATCTAATTCCATATATGCGGAACGGAAGTCTCGGCCGTTCTCCGTATATTCGTGTGGTAGCGAAACGCTTGTTTATTTTAATTATGTAGACGGGCTGTTGCGCGACTCTCGATACGCGGGAATCACGATTCTCGGGGGATTCTTCGTTGTTCCCTACGTCCAGATAATATTAACGCTCGTGCACACACCTGTTAACTAAACGGAAATGACGGGGCACCTATACACCAGTCTTCATGTTGCTGGCTCATCAACTCTTTGTCCCTTCTCGCCTTTTCTCTTTGAGAAACTTTGCAACTCCTCTCTCTCTCTCTCTTTCTGTCTCTACGGTCCTCGGTACAATTGCATACACGCACATCCACACACAGGCCCATACGTTCGCAAAGACGGGTGCGTACAAACCACTTTTGTAAAGTGGCCTTGAATCATCGTTAATGTTTTCATGGAGCTTCCTTACGCTCGGACAATAAAATTCCTAATTACATGCAATTGAGCCAGCGGTCTCTTTATATGACATGTATATACGGCCGTACGGAAAAGTTGCATAAAGATATATGCACATTAGTGCTAGTCTTCGATTCGCTTATACAGCTATATGTGCATTAAGGCATGAACCGTCTCCTGTTATTATTCACGTATACGCTCGTGGTGAACGCAAACTCTTCGATCTTGTGGTACCTGCGAATTTTCATGTTTTTCCTTATTTCTTATGGATGCAAAACTGTACCGAGTGCAGTGTCATCCCGGACGCAATAAATAGCATTGCTAGATGCGAGGCGAGTCTCGCGGGCCACACATTTTATCGATAATGGTTCACTCGTGCACTCTGAAGCTTCTAATGAGAAGCTTGATGGTATTTAGCTCTCTCTCTCTCTCTCTCTCTCTCTCTCTCTCTCTCTCTCCCTCTCTCTCTCTCTCTGTATCGAGATGGCTCATTCCCTTCACCTTTTTAAAGAGTTCCTTACTCTAGGCAATCTTTGAAGTACCTGCTCGGAGACGTTTTCAGCTCCTCCTCTCAACTCCTCTATTTCCATCAATACCGCGCTCGCGTTTTCCTCCGAGTACAGTATAAATACGCGCGGAAGAAATAAAACGATCGTCGTGCATGATTATACCGGCGCTAGTATTTACTTGAAAGGAAAAAAACTGGGGAAATTACCAGAGTGTTGACTCTTTAATCGATGATGTACGCTCGAGGCGTCTTTGAGGCTGGAATCCCATTGCAATGCAATTTCGATGTATCTATGTCATAGCTAGTGCACTCTTCATTTTCCTCCCACTGCGCTTGTAAGCGTTTGGTTAAAAAAGTGTAAATTACTTAGTCAGAATAGCACTTACGTATTTTCTAATTAAATTATTGCAGATACTGTAGAATAATCAATTTTTACATACAATGGGAAATTCGTTCTTGTTGTTAGTTTGGTAAGATTCCATATGCCATAGTTTCGATGCTATTTGGATTTTTACTTTTATGGCTTTGGGTATTTCTTTCGCGAACCCGAATGTTTAACAATTAACTGACTTTCGTCTACATCGAAGTGTAAATACATCCCAGTATACTGGCAACATTTTAAGCCAAGTTCCCGAACTTTTAACAAAAAATATCAACTTCAAAATTCGGCTTGTTATACGGCACTTTTACGGAGATGACCTGCCGGCCACATTTCTATGTTATAATTTATACACGAAATAATTTTATATTCCTGATATAAACTGCTCTACGCATGTGAAAAATTCGAAACATT